>JANHGL010014475.1:6450-30012 GCA_024611195.1 Ceyx melanurus | reverse complement strand
CTCAGTATCATCCATTGACAGGACAAGAGGCAATGGGTACAAGCTGGAGCACAAGAGGTTTAGGGTCAACACAAGGAAGAAGTTTTTCCCGGTGAGGGTTACAGAGCTCTGGAACGGGCTGCGCAGGGAGGTTGTGGAGTCTCCATCTCTAGAGACATTCAAGACCCACCTGGATGTGTTCCTGGGTGACTTGTAGGTGATCCTGCTCAAGATTCTGTGATTTTGTGACCTTGTAAATAGGTTCTCCCCAGCTTTTCTGCAGGTCCCCTTCAGGTACTGGAAAGCTGCTTTAAGGTCTCCTCAGCTTCTCCAGGCTGAGCAACCCCAACTCTCAACCTGTCTTCATAGGAGAGGTGTTGCAGTCCTCTGATCATTTTTGTGGCTCTCCTCTGGTCCCAGTCCCAATAGGTCCATAACCTTTTTGTTTTAAGGTCTTCAGAGCTGGACACGGAACTCTAGGTGAGGTCTCACAAGTACATACTAGAGGGGTAGAATCACCTCCCTTGACCTGCTGGCCACGCTTCTTTTGATTTAACTTGCACATTTTTAGCTCATGTCCAGTTTCTCATCCACCAGAAACCCCAAGTCCTTTTCTGCAGAGCTGCTATCTATCACCTCAACCTGTACTGACAATGGGAACTGTCCTGACACCAGTGCAATACCCTGCATTTGTTCTTGTTGAACCTCATGTGGTTCACCTGAGTCAGCTTCTGCAGCCCTAACAAGGTCACTCTGGATTATATTCTATCCCTCTGGCATATTGACCATTAGTTTGGTGTCATCCACGACCTTACCGAAGGGTGCACAACATGGATTAAATAATTCAAGATGTCAAGACTGTTGACAGTATGGGCTCCAGTGATCATGCTTTGGTGGAATCCACAATCTCAAGGGCCAGGTGAACAGCAGACCTCAGGACCTTGAACTGTAGGAAAGGAGTTAGTGTGTATGACCTCCTGTGAAACTCTCTCAGGGACAAAAAATCTCAACAGAACTTGCAACTCTGAGGACACTTTTCTTGAAGTGCAAAAGCTCTCAATTGTGATGTGTAAATCAGGAAATGAAGGCAGGAGAACAGCATGGCTGAGTAAGGACCTCCTAGTCAAGCTAAAGCGTGAGTAGAAAACACATGTGAAGTAAGGCCTACTACAATGAAGTGACTGCATTAGTGGAGAAGGGAAGAGCTATGGATGTAATTTACCTAGAGTTCTGTAAGGGCTTTAATACAGTCTCTGCCCAACATTCTTGCCACTAAATGGGAAATATAGGGGTCTGATGGATGGGCTGCTAGACTGATAATTTGCTGGAGGGCAAACTCTAAGAGTTATAGTGTCCAAATGGACACCATTAATGAACAGTGTACCTTAAAGGTCTGTAATGGGGCAAATGCTATTTAGTATCTACACCAATGACACACAGAGTGGGACTGAGTTGTACTCAGCATATGACACCAAAATGAATAATGTAGATTGACCTGAAGGAAGGGATGCCAGCCAGAGGAACCTTGACAGGCTAAATGCAAAGTCCTGCAGCTGAGTCAGGGCAATCTCCAGTATCTGTACAGACTGAGGAGTTAAACTGATTGCTTATCCAATTTGACAGGACAAAGGGCAATGGTTTTGAACTGAAAGAGAATAGACTTTGATGGGATATAAAGAAGGTAACTTTCTTATGTTGAGGGTAGCGGGACACTGGAACAGATTGCCTGGAGAAGCTGTGGATACCCCATTCCTGGAAGAGTTCGCAGTCAGGCTTGAAGGAGCTTTGAGCAACCTCTTCTAGTGAAAGATGTCCCTGCCCAAGGCAGGGAGTTCGAACTAGTTAATCATTAGATGTGCCTTCCAACCCAAACAATCTATGATGCTACCATATAGTATGTGCATTCATGATTTTATAAGAAGTGCATTTGGACTTTGGTAGTAAAGCAAAAATTTTTAAAGGCTCCTTTAAAATTATTACCATTTAGTATTAATACAGGAATTTTTGGGGAAAAAACTCCTGATCCAGAGGGAAAAAAAAGCCTGATCTTAAAGAAACAGTGACATAAATCAGGCCAATCCCAAGCACAAATACACGCTGGGTAATGAATGGATTGAGAGCAGCCCAACCAACATCATGGGTAATCCTGAACATAAATCAACTTACATCAAGGCACTGCATAAGTGTGTTCCATAGTTGCAAGACAGTAGCAAGTGCCTATTTCAGCCGCCCACTCATAATACCTGTGACAACAAAAAGAGAACTTGAATGATTCTAAAGAAAGAGCTGTTCAGCATAGAAAAATCTCAACAGACATATTCATTAATTTTATACATAAGTGGCATGCAGATGTCTAATGGAACTTAGGCAAGAGGCAGTAAAAAAACCTAGTACCTTAATCACTTCACTTGTTACAGACTGATATTCAAACATTTCTGTAATAATCATCATCATCATCGTAATATTGCTGGATCACCCTGCTTGCAGTGGTCCAACAGACCATCAAGATCTCCATCAAGTCACATCCTAATCTTAGACATGTACACTTTCACAGAAGCTTAATCGTAATTAATCCTCCTATTATACACAGTACTATTAAAAAGTGAGACCAGTGAAAGCATTATTAATATCTTCCCACAGCTAAGAGCATCTTTGAGGGAAAACATTTCAGAGGTTTATTTTTGTTAGGCAAAATAGAAATAACAGTGACAAATAAGTTATGACCACAATCCACTTATACCTTCTTAGTCCCTGCCCAAAGATAGTGACAATCACATCAAAACAACCTTACTCCAAATCTGACCAGGTCCCTAGCAAGTAGGAAACTTTTGGGTTGGGGCCGAGTTGCAAAAAAATAATTCTAGTATTTACATAAATAGCCAAAGAGAAAATGTAGCTGCTTATGAAAGCTGAAAGAAAATGGTGTGGTGGTGGCTGAGCCTATCTTGAATGTCTCATCTGTACTTCTCAAAAAGTAAGCCCTCCTGGGGCATTTTGCACTGTTTTCTAGACCACCCACTCCGACTTGGAGACACAAACCACATGTCGTAGAAATGTCTGTCCTGCATGGAGAGTAGTATCAGCATTATGACCTTATTACTTGTGCAGCCAGGCTTTTCATACACCTTTTTTTCTGTTTTCATTTGATTAACTTATGGTTTGTATGTAGTTCCTCTAATGGCCATTAGATGCTTAAAGATTTGAAAGGCAAATATAACTGTTGGAGAAAAAACCACCATTATCAAAGTGAAAATTATTTAGTGGATTTTCCTCCCCTTCATCTCCTCCTCTGAAGCCAGAGGCTTTATTTCTATGTCTTACTACAAAGATGTAACTAACAGTTTCACAAACTTAATTTCCTAAACAGGACACAGATCTTGAATTCTGTCTTCCCAGACTCAATCTTAAGAATTAATAATTTATTCCTCACTGAGATGAAAAGGGTAAAGTTTACTAATGGAATTTCCACCTTTATAGCATCAGCTCTCTGAAGGTACACAGGAAAATGCTTGACCCATTTGATGTTACATTCAAGAAAGGGTTATTTCCAGTTTGAATTACACTGAATGATGATGAAAATGCATTTTCTGCTGAACCCATAGACCTACATTTGACTTTGCTCAAATTTCCAGACTGGAAAAATCAAAGTAAATGAAGAAAGAAAATGCAAGATTATCAGTTTGTAGTAGAATAGGTAAAACATAGAATATAAGATGCAATATTCAAACAAATGTTAAACTGATATTAGCATCTCAAATCATAAAACACCTTAGATTTTTGTACAATGCTGCAACACATATCTCATCAAGTGAACAACAGAACAGTCATTAGAGCAGTGCATCAAATAAGCTGCTGCTCTGCAAGCTGTCACCCTACCTTACAGCAGACACAACTGCTGACCAGAAAACTATATTCTCTACATTAATCTAAGGAGCCACATCTAGCTACTATGGGGTCTCTACTTTTTTTTTTTTCTTCCAGTTCCCACTTACCTTCAAAGGGTATTGTTTTTGCTGTGGTAATACATCTCTTTCCTGTCTAGTCACAGTGGCATTTCTTGATGCTCAAGTAAATGCAATCACCTTACAGGATTGTGCTTTGATGTTAATTTATCTGCTCACTCAGACACAGAGCCAGACTTGTAAATGTCATTGGTTTAGCTATGTTAACACACTAATTAATTCCCAAACAAACACAAAAGCACTGCAGAGACATAAGTCTTAGTCCCCATCATCTGTTTGTAAGCCTTTTATGCCAAATAGGAAAGCTTCTTGGTACTGTATACAGAAAGTTTCCTGGTGTAAGCTACATCCTGCTATATATTGCTTAATAATTAAGAAAACTACTGAGGCTTATAAAAACACATGCCTTGTACTTGTTAAACTTTGGAACATGTCTTGCACTGCTTATTTTTGCAGCTCCTGCTATGACTTGAAGCCTGTCAAAATTTCAGTGCATTGCACTACAGCAAACTGTGCAAATCATGGACCAGTGGCCAAATAAAAAAATAACAAGTTCCTGTACAGACTAAAACAAGAGGTTGCTAAAAGATACACCATTTTCCATTACACTGCAAGTAGCTAAAGATGGGATTTGATGTGTATGAACAGAGACAGTATGAAGCAAATGAGATACCTTCCATCAGAGCTAAGTAAGATACTGTATGATACAATTGAACATGGCGATTTTATCTTCAGACTATTCTACGGCTTTCCCATTAATTCTGCTAAATAATGGGGCTTAAAATCAATGGGTCATTCAAAAGATCTCAAAACATCTGCATGGATTCTAAGAAAACAGGTTGATACTTACCAAGTAAGGACCATGGATCCAAAGCAGACTGCGAACATCATTTACTTCAGTGTGAGAACCTGTAATTTCCTTTCCCCCAGACCAGAAGAAAATTTAATAGAAACATATGTGTCTCTCCACATGCACTGTACTATGTGTACTCTGCTTCAGAAACTGAAAGCATAGGCTGAACCACAAAATACCCAACCAATGAAAAAAAGAGAGAGAGAAATCATCAGTCATTTCTCATGATCCAAAGGCTGAAGACTGACCATGGATTTTGTTTCACCTTGGAAGACTCTCCTCACTTTCAGTGTATCTCCTCCTTTCTTGCTCTTTCTCTTTAGCATGAACTAAGATGGAGTTCAAATCTAGACGAAACTGAAATTTTTGTAGAGACCCTCAGCAGATTCAAAGTTCTACGAAGACATTTAAACTTCTCTACCTAGCTGGACATGCACTTTCTGAAGTAAAGAGTTTAGTGGCAAGATGAAAGCTCTTATTATTGGATACAGCTACTGTTTTAGTAACAGTGACTGACACTAAAAATTATTTTTTAGATATTGCAACTTACTGGTATCTTTTCTTTGGTCACCTCAAAGAATTAATCCAAATTCTCACATATAACTTTATTTTAAACAGCCTAATGTTTAGTAAAACACCAAAGCATTTTATGCTAAACGACTTTAACCCATTCCAAAGATTAATGTTCAAATATGTTAAAAACTTGGAGGGTATAATTTTTTCTTTAAGAATAATATGAATGTCCAAAATTAAGTGAACAAGAATTTATTTTGTTTCTGCATACAAAATTAGATTAAAATAGCTGGTTATTTGTTGGTGGGTTGCTATTTTTTCAAATTAAGATCAACACTTAGTAACTATCAGAATTTTGTGGAAAAGTCAACGCATGCACACACACAACTGCAGTCTATTTTCTTCCCTCTCCCACTTCATTAGAAAATGTAAGAGTAAGGATGTTCCATTTGCATGAAATTAATCACTAACCTGAAAATGTAATTGCTGTCATCTCCTTTTTGATGTTTTCTTGCACTGCTGTTCTCAGTGTCTAATAAAGCTTATCTAGTATTCTAAGGGCGAAATGATTCATATCACCATTTCAAACAAAACAGTGCAATAATCATACTGGAAGTATCATGGGATTCTCCCCCTTCTGGAACTCAACGAGTTTTTATCACAAAACTTAGAAAAGTCAAAATGGATAAAATTCCATATGTATCTAGCATACGTAAAAGATAGGAAGTTGAACACACACTAGTAGACTACATGTTTTTAAGGTTGCTTTTAGATTTCCAAACATTTCATATAAAATAATCAATTAAAAAAATTAAGTTTATCCCCTTTACATGCACTCCTTTCCTATCCCCATCATCACCTGCCTTATGTCAAAAGTAATGTAAAAATTACACTCCCACTCCTCCCCCTTTCTCCCCAATTGCACATTAAGACATGGACGTAAAAGAACAACATAACGCTTCAAGTATGCTTCATGCCAATCATCAATAAGAGTCATAACATTACTGAAAAGGTACACTTATTCTTGGGAAGTCTGAGAAGGACTTCCTGAGGAGTGTGATGAAACAACATTTTAAATAAGGAAAAAGCCCCAACAACCAATCTGTATCCCACCCTCTCAAAAGGGTAATGTAACATTTTCTTTGGATCTGAAGAAACAGTATTAAGATTTACCATCTGAATAAGAAATAAACCCAACAGGAATTTAGTTTTACAGTGCTGCAAAAACTGTGCACATGGAACAGTAATTCATACAGATACTACTGTTCAGCTCTACATATACAAACTACATGTGGCATACAAACCAACACATGACATACTGGCCTGTCCAGAAACAAGATAGACTTTTTTAAGGCTGATAAACCTGAACAAACCTTTGCATCCAGAAGTAATTCCTAAACATTCTTCTCCTTTCATCGGAGGATCTGAACTTCTAACAGAAGGGTGATGATCTCATCGAGAAATCATCAGCAACATGAGAGCATGTAGTTTTTATGTCAATCTCAGTAGCTCTCATTTGATCATGCATAAACAAGGATCCCGATTTAAGGAATAACAGATTGTATAAGAGAATACTCATTTTTATAGACAAGAAATCCTTCTGGAAACACAAGCATGTTATTAAACAGACACCAAAATAAGGGAATTGTAGAAAAGTATATATGCATGTGTGTATATATATATCTCCAGATGCGTATATATGTGCATATAAACACACGCATATATATGAGATATCATATACATATTTATTCCAACATGTGACTGTGTAAGACCTTTTTTTTTTTTTTCAAATAAAGGGTTTTAATTTAACAGCTGTAAAAAATACCAACAACAAAACCAGAAAAAAAACCCCGAAACTACCTACTACCTAAGCAGACCATATACTATATGAACAAACAAAAATGCTATGCAATGGTAGAAGCTAGTCACACACTGGTGGCAGAGGAGTGCTGAAACTTAATAAATAGCTCCAAATTAAGATTTTTCTACAACGTGTCCTTGGAAGACAGGACAGACGACTACTTATTTTATGATGATTCTGCAGAACACCTTCACTCATATATATTTAATTTTATAACATTGAGCCAGATACAAGAATGTAGACTGCAAAAGATACTGGATTCAGGAACAGTATACTTAAGAATTTTTTTGTTGGAAGTTCTACTCGTTTATTCACTAAGGCTAGTCAGAAAGTCATATGATTATATTTGATGCATTTTCTACCATGGTTGAGATCAATATAATAGGTAAAACCAAGGACCTGTGGTCCAGCCTGCTGTGGTTCAACCCATTCTGGCAGATGGAAAATAAAATTAAGGACCACTCTTCGGTCCTCAATTTATATCTTGTTTCCTGGAATTGCAGTAGAAATAAGATTGTAGTATTTTAAGTGACTAGAGAAACATAGGAGGAAGTGGCATTTTAACAGGAATAAGATTACTAGGTTTGTGACAGTACTGCATCAAGACAGTATACATGGAACCCCACTGCTTGAAAGGTCTAGTAGTGTCATTCAATGACTCATTGACTTTAGAATACATGTCTTTATAAATAGATCAGTTATGTAATAAGGCAGTGTGTTGAACATGCATTCATCCTGTGGACTGGAATATCACAGAGAGAGATACATGATACCATACACATTCATTAAGACCAAGTATTTTTCTTTTTATGTGTTTGGTTTTTCAAGGTTATCCAGGCAAACTCTTCCAGAGCTTTTTCTTCTTGAGAAGAGCGGTCCTCTGAGTCTTGTCACTTTTCCTCTCCTTTAACAAGAGATGATGACTGGCTTTAAGGAAAAATAAAGAGGGTTTTTTTGTTTGTTTGTTTTATCCCCCTATTATGGTTGCATCATTCTCAGTGTTTCATTTAAAGAACAGTTTTTGATGCAGCCAGATGCTGGATCCTCAGGAGGTTCCAGATGTTTCCAGGTAACTCTGTAGTTTGCGGACTGTGGTTTTGTCCAGTGAGCACAGATCAAAGTCAAAGGTTGTATTTGTGATATGAAAGTGTCCAGTTTCTTCTATAAGATTTACTATCTGAAAGAAAGATGTAGTTTGAAATTTCAGCAGTTGCGCATGCCCACTGGATATATCAACATGCCACCACATATCATAGGCATAAAACAAGTCAAACTGCCCAATACTTGCAGGTTAAGCCATTAGTCATATCACTCACTTCCTTTCAGATATAAACTATGGTCCAGACTAGAGAGAGTATCACAGATTTGTTTTTTAGATCACCACCAAGCAAAATACCAGACAAACATTACCACTGAGAATATCTTTTGCAGTTGTTAATCTGCATATTTTCTAATTCAGTCTTTAAAAAGCAACAAGAAAAACTCCTCCCCCACCCTAATCCCAAAGAAATACAATAACCCAGGCAGATCTCTGTCATGGACAGAACTGCAAAGCATGTCGCTTTAGAAAATAATTGACATAAGCCTTTCTGCAAGCAGGGGAAAGAAATAAATCCTTATATAATCTATCCCATATCAAAGAGAAAAAAAATGTATTCAAGAGCTCTCATATCAACTGATAGTTCACACAGTAGTAGCTACTCCTTAACAGACTATTTTTTTTTCAAACCAAATCAACCTTGAAAGACTCCTACCAATGGCATAAGATCACTTCTGCTGCTGAGCATTTTATCTGTAATTACAGTCATCACTCAAACAGGAGACAGTACAGAGACTCAAACATCTCTCCTATTAGGAGAGGCAGTGAGAGATGAGACGGTGCAGCATGAAGAAGGCTGAGGTCAGATCTTATCAATGTGTACAAATACCTGAAGAAAGGGTGCAAATAAAACAATCCCAGCCCTTTTCAGTTGTGCCCAGTGACAGAAGGAGGGGTAACAGGTGCAAATTGAAACATGGGAGGTTTTATCTGAACATCAGGAAACACTTTTTTTCCTGTGAGGCTGACCAAGCACTGTCACAGGCTGCCCAGGGAGGCTATGGAGGCTACATTCTTGGAAATATTCAATAGCCAACTGATGTGGTCCTAGGCACCTGGCTTTACATGTCCCTGCTTGAACAGCATTGAGTCAGATCAGATGATCCCTAGAGGTACCTTCCAATCTCAACCATACTTCGACCATGTCTCAAATATTCTATGTACCATTCTAGTGCATAATTAACTGGTGCTCTTCTGAAGTTTTGACATTTTTTGCCTCTTAAATGTAGTCTAAATTTTTAAAGTGTTGGTCATACTGAGACAAGTAACTCCAGACATGTTAAGCTGTAGGATGTGCACCTGCCTAAAAAACCTTCCACATATTGGAAAGCTGAAGCATTATTTGTCAGATAGTGGTAACAGGGCCAACACACTATGGCTATGAACAGTGGTCTTATGCACTGTTTCATTCCAAAAGATAGACATCCAAAATGAGCATGCAGAAAGGCACCTCATCCTCAAGTGGGCCTCTGGGTAGTATCATGGACTGATAGAACATGGTTCTGCTCAGTCTTTCCAACCATCCTTTCTGTGGCACTCGGGCTAGACTCAGCATCCTGTTTGCATTCTTCTATTTGAACTAATTTAGTTCTAGGGCTTTTGCATATACCTCCACTGAAACACTTCTGCTGGATACTCCTTCCTTGTCTGACCTCTATTACTCTGACTACAATTCCTTTTCCACAGCTGGAAGAGATATATACACACATTACTTATGGAGCATTCATTAAAAGGACAAATCTGGTAGGAATACAACAAATTGAAAACAAACAATAAATATAAATTAAGTCTTTTGTAACTTTCCACTTACTATTTTATTATATAAACAGATGTTCTTTCTCCTCAGATCACAAAAGAAAAGATTATATGGATGATAAGTGAAATAACTTCATATGTATTGCTAGGCATGCAAATTACACAGCCCAGGGTGGATAAAACTAAATGGAAACAAGATAAAAATTTAAGAGGGTAATGCCTGTTACAGTAAAAATCCCCCTTTCCCCCTTATCTATTATAGCCCGTTGTCCAGTTTGGGGAAAGAAAAAAAAAAAAAAAAGTACAATCTGTTTATTTCAGTTTGCAGCTGTTCAAAATTCTGGAATTACCTAGGAACAATCCTGCTCTTATTAACAGCTCTTTCAATTTTGTGCCTCTTTGCTTTAATTTGCTTCTACAGAGGGATTTTTAATCTAAAACTACCAACTTCATTTTTCCACTTTTTGATTCACAAGATTCCTGTAAAACCTTTCCATCTCCTAGTGTTCTGCAATGAACACAAGAGAAAAAAAGATCAAATGGGGCAGAACTGATTGTTACCAGAAGGAAACTTAGATACATGGTGTAATTCTTACTTTTGGTACTCTCTTGAGCCTGATCTAGAAGAGAAGCTAAGAAGTCAATCCAGCCTCCTTTTGTAAAGTTAGCAATCTAATATCAGGTTTGGTCACCAAATATCCACTGCATGATAAATAAAATGCTGCACAAGAAGATGTAGCTACACTGAACAACTCTAACACCTCTTTTGTGTTATGGTGGAAGAGAGCTACGCTTTGTAACCTCCACAGCAATATGCCTGATTTTAGAAACAAAGGTTAAAAAAAAGTGTTAACACATGTATTTTTAAACAGCTCTGTATATTTTTAAAAAATTATAAGCACTTTTGTTGATCATGTTCTGCCTTAGGCTTTTAAGCTCTAGGCTAAGGGATATATAAACAATTTAAACACATTGCTCATCCAGCTTTCAAGAAATATAGCCACTATGTCAGGGCTTCTGGTAAAACAGGCTGAAATGAACCACAAAAGTTTTAATGGATGTATGAAAATGTATCAAGATAAACCCAGACATCTCAATAAAAACACCTGTCTGTATGCCAGTTAATGATGAATTCATGACTTACAATATTAGCATACATTTACTTATGCTATTCAGAAATACTTGAAAGAGAATAAAAGGTTGAGATTAGTTTCCAGGAAATATGTCAGTTATAGTAGTAACAACATAGCATTAAGATATTTTCTTCCAAGACCTCAGGCTGCAAAGAACAAAAACTATCTCATTTGTTCCTGCTGCAGTAAGATGTGGTTTACTAATGTAATGTACATCTTTATTTACATAATGTCTCTTCAGCTCAGTTTCATCATTATCCATCATAGTACAACTATTTATCTGCCTTTAAACAAGCAAATGAGTGTGTTTGTTTAAAGAAGCCAAAGTGCAACTAATGACATAGTAATTTTTCAATTTATGGAAGGTTTTAGGCCATGTGAAAGTTTCCAGACCTGCAAGCTGTCCATTGCAGAAAATTCTCAGAAGACCATTGTTGTCTGAAATGAAGCACCTTGTGGACATGTGTAATTTTCAGCATTGCTGTATACTCTCAGTTTCCTTCTTATGACTGCTGTCTAGTGCACTGGCTTTAAAGTGATTTTTCACTAGCTGAAGACATGACTTCTGATGCCTCAAAGTAAGAGCAAAGGGTTCTGAGAAATCATGTTGCCCTTCATGGGGTCATGCTAATACCATTTGTACTGAAAATGCAGATTTACGTTTAGAAACTCAGCTTTATCAGACAAATTGAAGACATGCAGCATTAACATCTTACTGCAGACTCAGTTATGCCTATTCTTTCACTGCAAATAACAGAGTTAAAGAAAAAAAAAGCCTCATCAGTGTAAATCACAATCCTTTTCTTTACACTGAAAGACGTGGAAGAGAGATTTATGAAAATGTAATTTCACACCACTTTCTGTCACGCTATGTTCAATATTCATATAAAAATTGCTGAGAGGATTCTCACAGGATTAATTTATCAGTCAAAAGTTATTTTCCATCTGCTTTCTGCCTCTTGGGCAATTCTTATATACCTGTAATTATAATTTTGCATCAAGATTACTTAGTTACTGATCCAGGCATTTGTAATTCAGTGTCACACCTCTCCTCCTTCCTCCCTCTTTTTTTGTGGAGTTATTTCAGCTTCCTTTAACAAAGTGTCTCAAAGAGAAATTCCACATTCTCAAACGGATACTTTTTTCTCATTTCCACCTGGGCTTAATTCTTGTGTGCTGTTCATGCATAAGGACTCAGTAACAACTGAAAATGCAAAAACCTAGCTTCTCCTATTCACATTCCCCAGCATAAGATTCCAAAGCACTTCTGAAAGATGAATGTCTTCAATATTCTTTTGCAAGTCCCTTCTCTAACAATTCCCTTGCAATCTGTGGACATATACAAGAGATTATTGCCTGCCCCGATTTAAACTGAAGAGATGACAAACACCACCAAGAAACACACAATCCCATCAGCATTCCACTTCAGCACTGTCACTGCCTTTAAAACTCCTGCAGCTACTTACAGTTTACTGTTGTTTATTTTTGCACATAATCACTCTTCTCATGTAGTAGCTACCATTCATTTCTGCATTTTAAATCCTTGGCCTCCAAACCTTTGTATTTCTGATAGCCTCTATATACTTGTATTTCTTGGTATAGAAGTTTCACATTCATTCCTAAAAACTTTCTCAGCTCTATACTTTATTTCTGTGCTCACTGGAAGTATTTTACATTAATTACACAGCTGCAAAGCCATAAGAACATTTAAGATAGGATGACAATTTATTTGTAATGCAGACAAGTACGGAATCTCTGCAAGATATTAATTCAATAGTGTAAACATATTTCTGTAACATGATAAAATTATATGAAATCATGAACTGTGAAATATTAAAGGACTAAAGACATTTAACTCCAATGTTATAACATCACAGACCATTTGCTAGTGGACCATTTTGCTAGTGCAAACGGTGAAAAGACTGGCTCTTCCACTGAATTCTGGTAGACCTCTGTAGCTAGTATTAAGCAGTTACCATCTTTCAGTTCAGAACTGAACCACTGTCCCAGCTGCACAGCCTGTCAATAAATCCAGCTTTTACTGGGGCTGTATTGACAGCCTGCACACACTCTGAACTGAGAAAAACAGTGTGCAAGAATAGTCCCATGGGAAACCAGGCAACCCTTGTTCTACCTAATTTTTACAATGTAATTAATTGAACACTATGCTATGAGAGGTCATGGACTACAGCATTAAAACTATACTATTCATCTGAGTTGTGAGGTGAAGTTAAATGAATGGTTTATCTTGCCTCATAAGTACACTCAGGAGAAAAAGTCTATATTTTAAAATGCACAAGAATACACTGTTCTCATTTAAATGGAATATGATACTCTTAAATTTCCAGCTCATGTACATCTCTCTTCACAGATTATCCATGTATTAGTAACTTCCAGTGAAGCAGAGAGTGAATTCCTATTTTTTCTAAAAAAGGAAGGTATTTCTTCCCTACTTAATACACTTTAATGCTACTTGATGAGAAATAGGACTATGGACTCAATTGGAACCATCTCATTTGCTTGAAAACTATTTCTTAGATGACAGAAGAATTCCAACTGGAAGGGATTTTGCTAAACCCAGCACCAGAGCAGATCAAGCTCAGCCATGGTGTCAGACCAGGCTGTTCTGGGATTAGCCAGTCAGGATTTTAAAAGCTCCAGGAGTGGAGATAGCACTATTTCTATTTCTATTTCTAGACTATTCTAATGGGGGGAAAAACCCAACAACATTTCTTGCTTGTTTTTATCTTTGCTTTGTGTAAAAGGTTTTTAATACATTTTTCAAAATTTCATATGAAGCCACCTAAGCCATATGGTCTACAAGCTGTCAATACAGCCCCTAAGAAAGTGGATTTATGGCTAGACTGTGCAGGACAGGACAGTGGTGTAGTTCTGCACCAATAGCTGAAACTGGCTACAAAAGTCTACCAGAAACTAAATATTCTAAAGCTATGTCTTGGATAACTGGGGAAGCGTGTGTTCAGGAAGCAAAGCTAGGGTGTGAATTTAACATACAGTGGCTTTTTCAGATTCACTTTTTATATGAACTCTCTAAGAATTAACAAATGTCACCATTCTGAAAGTGTGTTTTCGTTCCCTTTATAGACAAAAGGGTACTTGGGAGAAAAATTATATATATATATATATTTAATATTAAGAATAACCAGTATGCATCATTGTGTATTCTAACTTAGGAAATTTGAAAAGCTATCAGAATTCCTCTTTAACTAGTAACAGCCTTAACCAAGGTCTTTCTTTTCATTGACCTCTCAGACGTTTTCTCACCTTTACTTACAACATTGAGCCTGAACTAATATACAGATTAATGCTGAGGCTTAAAAAATATTTTTAACCTCTAAGTGTTGACAAATTTTACAAGTGAGTGCAACCACTTAGAAGTGGCAAAAATTTCACTTTACAACATGTTCATGACTGGAATATAATTGTGCTAAACATAATAAAAATGCCTGTACTACAATTACGTATGCTTTGTTAACAGCACTTAGTGTTTAACCTTCACAATTTGTAATCCAATAATACCTGACAATGCTGCCCAAACCAAAGAATGCTATTCTTTGCTTTTAGTGTTGCAAAATCTTTTAATCTTTTGGAGCCTTCTTGGTTTGCAAATTTTCATATTCTACTCGCTCCATGACATCAGAAGACTCAGTGAATATATTGTGTTTTCCCCCAAAGTGAGTTTTTATTTGAATTCCACATTTTCTCTTTGCCATAGAGAACATCTTTAACTGTTGATGGGAAAACTCTAGTAATTTTCAGAAAAAGTAACAAGATTTTTATCATACCATGGTTCATTGCTGTATCCATTCTCCTATCCTATTTTCATAATAATTGATACTATATGATAAGAAATATAACAATGACTTGGTGAAAAATTTAGCTTGGATAGACTATTTTTTTTCCAATTTGTCATTTAGTGTGACAACACAATTTATAGTATGTGTAAAAATTCCCTAAGCTGCACTGGAAGCAGTAATGGGCTTTATATGGATTTAAAAGGCCTGAAGACTACTAAAACTATAGAGTTTCATATGAAGGCAAAATAATAGTTGTGACTTCACAATTTCAATGATCTGTGATATTGTACGAAAGTGCTCCTCACCTGCTGTAGTACATGTCTCTCTCTCAATGTCATTAATCTTCTGTGGAGCTCTACTAGTTCATCAAGATATGCCTAGAAATAAATTCCCCCCCCCCCATAAACAGTTTATTAATTAGGTCATAGGTGTGTATTTCAAAAACTTTAGATGTCTTCACAACCAATTCAAATGCAAATTTTATTTTAAATCCTTGATCTAATTAGTAGTCTGGCTTTCTCTAACTTAATGCATCCCAACTATATCTTTTTGTGGGCTTTCTTAGGTACTTCATGCTGATTAATATCTTATTTCATTGGTACTTTCCTGTAGAAGGTAATCTCTCTATCTCAGCTGTGGCTGACTGTGAATGACAAAACAGCATCTTTAAAAAACATCTCCCACTTTTCCAGAAAAGGCTCAAATCCAAAGCCTCACAATCAAATCCTTTTTTAAATCTACGTAACACATTTTATATGTCCACAAGGAGATTTAAGAGGACCAAGAAAAAATAAACCAATGGTAAATTCCACCTACCCTCCTTCCTTCAATGTCAAACCTGTCTCACTTCTACTCCCTATTACCAACTTCCTCCTTCAGCATGAGCTATCAGAAATCTTTTTATCTTTTAAACAAAGATTTGGAACCCAGCTTGAGAAACTTAAAAGGATATGGATCAGGCCACTGAAAATCTAGCAACAGATACTGAAACGTTGGTCTTCTTCCTACATTAGAACAAAGTTAACATTACTACCTGTAAAGTATGAACTTTCAGAGGCACTTGTCTGCACTGCGAAATTGTGCTCTTCACTTGCACAAGGACTTAAGAGCTCTTACCCACAGTCAGCTGACATGACTTTAAACCAAACTGTGTCTATCAGTGTTGAATGGTAACTGTTAGCTCATATCATTGTAATTAACATGCTAAACAACACCAACACTTTCTAATGCACATGATTCAGAAAGCATCTGGCTTGATTTATTGGCAAGTAATACACCTGTGAGCTCTCCTCCTCAAAAATTATCACTGTGAGGCACAATACAAACTCATGGTGGAGAGCAGATAGAATAAATAATGGCAGATTCCCAAATTGTGATGTTTGTCAAATCACCACATATACTGAAGAGAGAAAAACATTTTCAAAATTGGACAGAGAAAGAACCAATTATAAAGAAGGAAAAAAAAAAAAAAAGAGAAAAAAAAAATAAAAAAAGGGACCTGCACCTAAAGGAAAACAAGGCAAATATGTACTACCAACTAAGATATCCATTCTGTAACAAATACATTAATATCACATTCTGGACTAGTTTACTGTTACCTCATTCTCATTTACCTTATCACAATCCCCATTCTTTATCTGTTTATCAGATTTGGTTTGCTTTATTGGATTTTTCACTTCTAAAATCTAAAAAAAAAAAAAACAACATCCTGTAAAAATTAAATGCATCTTTGAATAAAATTACATACGAAAAAAATCTGCTATTAGTTAAACACAAAGAATACAACATCTAGAGAAAATGTAATAAAAACTCAAAATTTATCTTTTCATTCTTTAATCCATATAACCTAATCTTTTTTTCAGAAAAAAGCACCTTACAGCAGAAAAATGTGGAGTTGCTGGAATTAGGTGATATTGGTATTATTAACCCTTAAAAGAATCAATTTCCTGTCATTTAAATCTTCCTCAACACCTGTTACCTTTGACATGATGGAAGGATAAGAGGTCTGATTTTGCAGATAGAAAATTATGCTTAGGTACTCTACACTGCTTTTGAAGCATCACATCATCACTGTATTTTTCCCATTGTTCTCTTTTCCCCAGTGATGTCTACTTTCTTCTGTAATAGATGTTTTTGAAACAGTCTTTGAAGGAACTGCATGAATTGCAACTAAACAACAGTTTGATGGGAATTTCTCTTGCACTTACATTGTACCCTTCCTTCAACATCACACAATGCTGTTTAATACCACATACACATACTAAGAACTATACATTCAGTACTGAACCACTGTCAAGAACTTATCAACAATCAGCAGAACACCAATTTAGTATGAAAATTCGAGGACTACAGTATTGAATATTTTGGGTAAACAGCACTGTTGATTGTTCTTGTTTTTCTATACACAACACACATTTTTTGAAAAAGTAGAGTTAAAAAAAATATACAAAAACAACAACAAAACACACCGTATCACTCAGATTTTTTTCACATTTCATTGTAAGTAAAAGTAACATCACTAGAATGATTGTCTCCAACATCACACTGGACAATCACAACACAAGACAAAACATCAGCAAATAAAAGAAAGTAAGACCTGTAAAAGGAACTCTAGACTAGCAAGAAGCCCAATGAGAGCTTTAAGTTCCCCTCACATTTCTACTTCCTTTGGTATTAGTAACTAAAATTGCATATATGCTCTGCAGGAAGACCAGCACTGTAAGGTTATAGAATGCAGGCAGCTGTTTCCCTGTCTGAGTTAACCTTATACTTATCCAAGAGTGATGCATGGCCAGAAAGAAAAACATACTTTTCCAAAGAAAATTCCCAGCTCTTCAACTCAGCACAGCCTGGGGTTACTGCTGTGTAGGCTAGTGGAAGAAAAAGTCTTGTTTTAGAAAAGCCCAGAGCTCTAGGTATGGATCCAGTACCTTTTACAATATTTTCTTGGTTTTAAATGAAGAAAATTTTTTATTTCAAACAGAAATGTCTCAAAGACACAGTGTATTTGAAAAAGTTAATTCCTGACAATGCTCTTGATGTGTGGTTGAAATCTACCATCTTTAGCACTCTAGATCAGACACAGCACTAATAACATCTAAAGAAGCTTACAGAAATACTAATTTTGTCTCAGCCTTTCAGTTATATGAATGGATTTAATCAACGCAAGCCTGATTTAATTAGTCAAAAGCATCATGCTGGCAACAAACACTAAGCTACCAAGCACAGATTTCAAATGTGACTGTGGTTCATAAAATTTAAATTCTCATAACACTTCCCTATATTTCTGATTTTCAGTTTGATTATAGAATTCAGCTCAATTACAATAATCTAAAAAATAAGTTACACTCCATTTTAGCTGGCACATGTCTATTGTTTTCTGTGTCTGAATGTATACATAGACCTTCTGTTCGATCACTGAAGGGGAAAGAACATGAAAGATGTGACTGAGTGGGCTGCTGATACTGAGACTTAAAATTGCTTAACAATTACACTGCATCTGCAAAAGGTAGTCTTCACTAAACAAGCCATACATAGGTGTTATATTTTTCTTGTGTTTATGTTTCCAGTAAATGCAACATTCATCTTTATATTTTGTTTTGGGGTTTTTTTCCCCTAAAGACGCTCTCTTAAAAATAAGTAACTTTGGACAGATCAACTCTGATAAGCCTACAGAGTTTCTGGTGGACAATAAGAATACTTATTGTACATGGAATCTCCTGCCTCTCCTGTATACAATCTACTTGCTAGAGTTTTTTTCACCATAGTTTATTTGAACTTAACTGACATGAATAATAATGTTTTGGTTTTGCACTATCAGTAAACATCTGTTGGAAACCTTTATTAAAAAAAAGGTGACAAGTTAATAATTTCTGCTAGATAATTGAAGCAGTAAACCTAAGAGATACAGAAAAGAGCCATAAAACTCACCATCTACACCATGTTTGTTAATAAATGTAGACACTATTCAAAACTATGTCAACCCTGTAACTAGACCTGTATTGCCAGACAGCAAATTTCATGACTGCTTTGTGTATGATCCAACTAACATTGAGAATGAATTATGTCTCCCTAAAGTAAGTGTCAAGTGATAGATTTTAGAAGTTATTGTTTATTTAAAAAGCATCAGTTTTTTTTGTTTGATTTATTTATTTTTTTTTTAGAGAGCCTTACTTTACTGGTGACTGGCTGTAAAGACTTTTCTCTGAATAACAGAACTACCCTACTTTCCTGCCTCAAAAATAGTAAAAAAGGTTAGCTCTTATGGGTATGAAACAAGTACTCTGACAGTCAAGTAAAAACCATTGGTGTCTCTTAGTGAAGTAAAAAATACTGTCTTCTAGATGAACACTGTTGGGGTAAAGGGGAAGAGATAAATGAATAAACTCCCAATAATAAGTCTATTTATGCTAACTGTGTCTATGACCAATACAAATCCAAATATGTTTTGATTGTACAACTCATGCTGTAAAGCCAGTTTGTGTTGTTTTCCTTACAAATCTAATTCATACAGAAAAGACATTTTTCTTAAAGTATTGATGAAAACATTGCTTTAGTCTATAGTATTTTCTAAATCAAATACTTCTGAGAAAAAAAAAAAGAAAAAAAAAAAGAGCTCATGTCAATTTACAGACTAAGCAACTGAAGCTATCAGAACATCATAATCAGCTCCCCAGGACTGCACTTATGAATTCTGACTTTACCTGGTTGTTGCTAGTTTTCAATAAAGGTGTTGCTGGTTCATGACATAATGTTGAGGAAGCTGAACTGCTGTCACTGTCACTGCCATCACTCAGACTAATCCTGTGGAAAAACAGAGCCAAAGAGATTACATCTCCAGACAAAGAGCTGTTAACAGGGGTGAACCAACCATGCACTTTAAGGTAGGACACTAAGTATGACCTCTCACTAAGCAAGTCAACATTAATCAAGGTCACATGGAGGAGAGGCACCTGAGCAGGGCCACACATGCATGGCTACATAGCATGGAGAACCAAGCTGTCTGCCTGCATTTCCCTGAGCTGACATGTCCACTTAACAACAGAACAGCAGTTAATGTTACAGAACCAGTTACATATTTAGAACATTAAACTGCTGTTCCCAAGTTCCTGAAGTGAGTCCATATCTCAGTTTCATAGAAATGAAATGAGAAATGTTTTTCACAGATAATTTTCTTCTCTTAGAAAGCTTTCTAACAGCTATAAATCCCACTTGGACAATGGGCAGTTTCAGTGAAACACTAAGAAGATCCTTGCTTCTTGTAATGAATAACATGCATTCCTGGCTAAAACTTAAAAATTCAGTGCCTCAGGAGAGCCCATGGGAAGAAGATCAGTTCCTAATCTGTCTCAGCCCTCATTTCCTTAGGAGCAACAAGAAGTGTTTATTTGTTGGAAGAAAAAAAGTTATTTGAGATAAAAAGAAGGTATAGAAACATTAGCCTAAAGGTTTTGTTAAAAACCTGAAACAAAACTACACTTAGAGGCAAACTGAGCTTGAGACAATATATAGTCACTGACACGAATTCTCAAACTATTATCTTTGGCCCTCTTCTCCTTGATTCCCTTTGGTCCTTTTCTTCTTGATTCCAGCTGCTATAGCTCACCAGGAAAGTGGCTGACAGTTAATGTTTTCCCATTACCTTCCCATTTCAGTAGTAGCTGACACTGGGACTCAAGTGCTTGTTGCACTCACAGCAAAACCCTGTTGACCAGATAAAGAACCTACTATGAAAGGTTTAAGAGAGACTGTTGCAGGTTTTCCATAACCTTCAGCAACATTCAGATGGGCTTCAAGCTGCCCAAAGAATAGATGATTGATTCTTGGAACACCCTCTTAAGGTTGCAGCTAGGATGCAGAAGCTTTTTAAAGAAGTAATTTCTATGCTTGCATTACTTTCTGTCCGCACTTTTAAATATCACCTACTGCTTGCAGGGCAGAACATACTTGAAATTAAAATTTAATTTATTCTGATCCAATTGAACAACTTAATGTAAAACTGGTAAGCAGAGGGATCTTGAGACTGAGATACTATGTACAGAATAGCTTATCCAGCAATATTTTATCTTGTTTATGTCAGAGACTAATCATGAGTACTCCCCTGAAGTCACAATGGTATGAAATGAAGGAAAGTAAAATGAATAAGGATCATCATAACCATATGGATTAGTACAGAAATAGTTTGTACTGAAAATGGCTAATTCTGTCAGATTTTAGAAGAGGCACTTTTACATGCATATGCTTTTAAAAGAGAGTCTGAATTATCTGCCCATTGTTACTCGGTGCTCTTTGAGAACATTAGCCCTTACTTATTTGGTAACAACCAAAACATCTTGGCCACCAGGCTACTTGCAATCACAAGACACTGACTGACCTTCGACTCCTGCTTCCTCCTCTTGTATTTACAGGTAGTTCCTGCTCAGAATCATTTTCATTCTCATCTGCTTCATCTGCTTCATCTTCATTATCATCTGAATGCAGATCTTTCATTACAGACCTCAATGGACCTGAAACAACAGAGAGAATAAAACACACAAATTAAGTTAACTTAGCACTGTTCCAGGCAATTCAATTCACCCAGTTCTGTAGATGATAGAAAATCACCCCCCCACACACACTGCTGGGAGGGTAGAGTTTTAAACATCAGACAAATGAAGTAATGCAGTGGGGTTTTGTTTATGCAGGGACTTACATGTGAATCATTTACTCATATGAGCAAATCAAGTCAAGAATGAAGTGACTCATATGTTCAAGAGTTTGCACAATTGGCTCCCCGGATCATAGCTGAAGTAAGCAAAATACTGTCATGCCAGGAAAAATTGAATATTACTGTAAAGTTATAAGAAGAAAGATTCTTCTGCACTGCTGAGTTTCGGCAGTTTTTACTAACAAATGAGAAAGAAATGATCTATGGGGAAATACTGATCAATAACAGTACATTTGTTAGGTTAATTCATGTACTGGGAAGCAGAGTATAACAAATCATTGTTACTTAGACTGTCCAAGGCATTGTCTTCCTGGTTTCTACATGTTTAGCTTTAGCTCTTCCCTTTATTTTAAGGTCAATCTCAGGTCAAGTAAAGCATTTTGCCAATGTTCATATGTAAAAAGTGCATCAATGCTCTGGTGGATTCTGCCTATCATTTGTATAATCATAATTCGTACAAATGGGCAAATTCCTGGTGGTGGAGTTTGTACCAGACATTGGTACTGGTGACAAGGGAAAGGGAGCTACATTGAATGGCTTCTTGTCCACACAACCACTGCTGATCTGCAGAAGCAGCTAATGTGTGCTCCATTTTCTGTTCCTGTCTGGTCTCAGACAGGTAACAGCTATCTGCAAACGGTAAGTTGCAGTCTGACTATCTAAACATCTGACACTTGAAGAAGGGAAAGGACTCCTTCCATGGCTTTTAATAGGAATAGTAGTAAACATACTCTATTTAAAAAGGAGGAAGGTACTCTCAGCAGCATCAGCACAGGGATAAAGGAAGAATTTGTGCATTTTGACCATTTGGAAAGTTTTCTTACAGGCCATCTTGACTGTCAAGGTGTATGAGAGATATGATATAGAGTGATAAATTAATTGAGACAGAGGACTAGAAAAGAGAATAAAATTTTAAATGTACCAGGAAGGATTTGATGTTTCAAGAGAGATAAAGGAGTAGAACAAAAGGGTATTTCCATAGCTAGGCTTAGCCTAAAAAGGGTCTTCACAATATATAGGATGAAAACAGAAGAGGTTTTTACATAATGGATAGATCAAAATGAAGCATTAGTATCCTCTTGCTGAAAGACCAGATGAAAAGGTCAGTGGGGGAAAAAGTAAAACAGTCAACCAAAACTCAACTTTGTACTGAAATTTAGTATGGCATATGAATAGCTGATCTTACGTAAAATACCAGCACATGGTATTTTTATTCCTCAACATGCAAACTGGTAGCTACGTTTGGAAGTCACTGAAAACATTACTTTTAAATGGAAGCAGACAGAAAAGCAGCACACATTTCTCCTGACTACAGCACAGCCTGCTCTCCCAGATTAAGCTAACTCATTATTCTTGCCTATGCCCTTTTTCCAAGTATAGTAGAGGGCCATTTTATCCCCCCAGATACTCCCTTGCAGTCTTCCGTAACAGACAGTTCTGTCTCAAGCTGCCAACAGGCTTATTCCTTTTTTTTGGAGAGAAAGGAACCTGGACTCCTGAGACACATCCATCAGTGACCTCACTGAACAACCTGCCATTCAGAGAAGTTTTCACTTCATGTAGGACTATGTAGAACCATAGAATCATAGAATGTTTAGGGCAGAAAGGGACCTCCAAAGGTCATCTAGTCCAGACCCCCTGCAGTGAGCAGGGACACCCTCAAATAGACCAGGCTGCTCAGAGCCTTGTCCAACCTCACCTTGAATATCTCCAGGGATGGTGCCTCAAACACCTCCCTGGGGAGTCTATTCAACTATTTTACCACCCTCAAGGTAAATAATTTCTTCCTGATATCCAGTCTAAATTTGCTCTTCTCTAATTTAAACCCATTACCCCTCGTCCTTTCACTAGAGGCCCTTGGAAACAGCCCCTCTCCAGCCTTC
>JANHGL010014474.1:21934-36379 GCA_024611195.1 Ceyx melanurus | reverse complement strand
ACTTCAATCCTTCATCTGTGTACCCTCAGGAATTACAATTCTAATACCTCTGTTGCTGAGGAAATCACATTATTAAACTAGGTTTTGTAGGGAAATTAATTACTCCTCAAATTTAAGTTTATTTTTACATTCCAGAGCCATCTTTAGGGCTTCATATTGAAATGATACATCTACAACATTTAATATCACTTTTATTTTTCATTTTCTTAGAAAAAGTGTTTCTGCTTTTCTATTCTTGGCCCTCCATAATATTTCCAAAACGGGCACATGAGCATTTTTACTTATAGTTTACTTTAATATAGTAAATTATAGTTATAATCTCATAGTTATACTTAGATTACCAATCTGTCCATATGCAGATAACAATTAATTCCATTTCATAAATTCATATCCATCTGTGTACCCTAGCATGCATTTTACAATTATTCTTTCAATCATACTATATTGTATGTTCATGCACATATGGATGTGTGTGTAGGTATATATACAGATTTATAATAAAACTTCATTTCTTACCTAGTCAAATTTTCTTATTCAGTTCCAATTTATCCTTTCTAATGAGACAACTTCTAGTGGCAGTCATGTTGACAGTAAAAGTAATAGCTTTACAAAAGCAGTAACCTGTTGCTATACATTGCTGTATTGAAAAATGCATGCTTTGGTTTGGAGCACATCTTTTTATTGAGCAACTACCACTCCATGATGGAAGATACGTGTGAGAGAAGAACATTCCTAATCACCAATGTACTGATAAAGAGGAACAATTAATCTTTGTCTATTATAAATAAGGATAGGGATTAACTCCTATAAACTAGCGTGAAGACAAAGCTCAAATAAAACTTAATATTATAGTTCTTCACAGCTCTCCTTTCCTACTCTGTACAAATGACTTCGCAATCATGTCAGGCTGTGACAATGTAATTTCTAAGATCTGGTATGTCAGTAATGCTGAGAAAAGCTGAAAACTAAAATGACTATTACCTGAACCCAACTGACTAGCTGCATTTAGATTAATTCATCTCTTCTTTTTATCTTTCTCTTTAGAGAATTTACCTTGACACAGCCAGCTCTGTGGGACAGCCAGCTATCATAGGGGCAGCCCATTTGCAGCTCTTCTTGCCCTGTCCACTAGTGCACCAAGGACTCAGGAACACCCAGAATTTGTAGCCTGAGGTGTAGCAGTTACCAAGTGTACCCAGGCTGTTAAGAAGCTCTTGGTTCATTTACATGACAGTCTTAGTTTTTCTTTTCTAGACTGATGCAGAGTGCTTTTTCCTGGCCTTCTCAATTCCACAAACAAACCTCTTTCACTCACTTGCTGTGAGCACACTTGCAATGTTTCACAAATCACAGCTGATGATTAAATGCTGCATATTTCTGAGCTCCAAGTGAAGTCAGTTAATGGAAAATTTAAAATCTCTTACAATGCTGAGCTTGTTGTCATTTGCTTTTACCATTATCTTCAAAGAAAAATCAAAGAAGAACAAAAAATTCACTCTTTTGCAATATGTAAAACAGGATCGAGGGATTTAGGTAACAATATTACTGAGGGATTAAAAAGGTAGACCATCAGTCTAAAGCATCCATTAAGATTAAATGCAGTACAATCCACAGGTGAAAATCAGTTCACTCACATGAAGTCAGCAATCAAGCTGTATGGAACAGAAGCCTGGAGGCCTCCAGGTGCCTCATTTTATCCTTCCAACCTGCTGCCTAAACTGCACGATCCAGAGCTGTAATCATCTACCTGCAGACTAGAGAGAATAGCAGTTCTTTACCCAGAGCCCTGGGACAGACAGACTTGTGTAAACTTACCTTCCTCAGCATCCCTCACACAGCCCTTCCACCTGTGCCCCTCCTGGGGATGCACAGAGACATGCACAGAAATGTAACATGACTCTAGAGGGTTTATTATTCCCCTTCCTGCCAGCAGACGTTTTCAGCTAAGAGAATTCTTCTCAATTGTGGGGTAATGGAGGCCTTTTTTTAAAAAGCTAACACATTCCTCAGGATAGAGCAGAAATGTTGAGAGGGTGGAAATTTCACATTTCTGAAAGATCTCATTAGCACTATAGATTTACAAGCAATACCAGGGACTTTTTTTAAAGCCTAGGTAACATGAACAGGGATATTATCATCAATCAATGCCCACAAACCTTTCAACAAACAAAAATATTTTTTCTCCACAATATTTAGTTGCAAATATTTAAGTCCTGTTTCAAAAGCACCAAAAGAACAATCCGGCCACCTTTTTTCCTTTCACTGACATTAGAAATTATTGCTTTTAATGCAATACTACAGTTGCATCTGATATTTGCTTACAAATCACAGCAAAATTCCCAGGAGCCTAAACAGAAAACCCTGTCATGTGGTAAGCCCTAGTCAGTGGTATGTCATCCACTCAGGGTCTCAATTTAGTTTAAAAAGGCTTAACAACTGTCAATTGGAAGAAACAAGCTTGGAATAGCAATGACCATCTCATCCTGTTTATTGATTTTAGCTGTTTTATTATGTTTTATCCAGTGTGCTAAAATTCAGAGCCTCTCCAGTAGCCTTCATATACACTTACACAAAGCCTTTAACACAAGGGATGAATTTAGAACAGATTTTTCCTGTGTAACTAATAAAAAACCCAAACAACTCAACAGCAGTTGATTCTCCTTATGAGAACCATTGTCAACTATAAAGCTACAAAATAAAGTTTACAAAGACTTTATTTTTTGTTGTGCCAAAGAGATATTAGGCTTTTTTCCAGAGATCAAAGTACATTTTCACCCAGCCATTGACGTCATTTCCCCAACACTTCAACAGGAGTGTGCAGCAGAAACTTCATTTTTTCTTTACCACAAAGATTGAACTGTTCTGGGCAGTTTGCTTTAACAGCAGAGGAAAGGTGTGAAGGGATGTCTGCTGAACTGGCAGCTTTGAGAACAAACTGACAGCTACAGTGACAGAAGAGAAAGTCCCTGGGAATGAAAAGCCAAAAGCAGGAGAGGGAAACCCAAGTGAGCAATAATAGAGATTTCAGAAGATTCCCAAATCAGGACTGAAGGTGAAAAACAAACAAACAAAAAACAAAAAAGGAATAATACAAAAAATCACATCTGTCAAAAGGGGTTAGCCTTATCCTTTCATAGCATCTACCTAAAATGGACAGTATATCATCTAAATGTAGCAGTTATATGTTTGCCATTTAGGAATTATGTCATATTGTGGCCTATCTATCAGCTTGGGCTTGAGAGCAGCTGCTATGACATAAATCACCACCAAGTGTTTGCATAAAAAGTAGGAGGCATTTTTTTCTTATCCTCTCTTTTTGTTTTGTTTTGGTTTTTTGTTTTGGTTTTTTTTTTGCATGGGGTGGGGAACAGTGCGAGAAAGTCTTTAACATTTTGTATCATTCTTGGCCTTCAGAAGACAAGTGTTTGCAAAGATTTATGCCAACTAGGTCTCTGAAATCAGGAAGCACACAATTCGAAACATAGCTGTGATATTAAACAGAGAAAATTAAACTAGTATTGGTATCTCATAACAAATAAAGAGGTTTCTACTGTAACTATTTTTTTCTCTAGACTTTAGATTTTTCATCCAGACTCATTAACTCTGACAAGTACAGCTCTCAATATTCAGAAATGAGTTAGCAATAAGAACTGCCTTTTCCAACAGTGTCCCTTAGTCTGTAAGATGATGGAGTTGGCACATGGGTGTTTAGCAGGGATCTGAATGGATACATATCAGACAGTTTTGACTGATTTAGTACTAGTATACATATATTTTCACTTGGTCAATAGATTTATTGTCTTAAAAATACAATGCTCTATGCTGGTATCTCAATGATGTTTCCCCTATATGTATCTTTTCCTTTTTTTCTCCTTTCTATACTCCTGTAACACTTATGTTTTTGTTTAAGCATGGGTATGATTTTAGCACTAAAATGTCTGAGAATCTGATCAGAAATTCAGGAATAACAACAAAAATACTGTTCCTATTTTTTCTCTCTTGTCTCATTCAGTACCATTGCCATTAGTGGGCAGCTGTGACAATGAATAGTGCCCAGGCTGCTGAGTGCCCTCCTACTCACAGGCAGCTAATTTCATGACTTGAAATCTGTGTTTTTTCCTATGGACTTGTCATGAATGGCCTTTCAGATAGAACCACCTTTACAGCAGGACTGCATTTAGTTGCTGGAAGATGTTCAGCACTTTGGCCCCTTTATATAGCCATTACTGAATGTCTTCTCCTAAACTGAGTTTCTCTTCTTGATAGGTGCTATAATAAAGAAGAAAACTGCAATAACTGTTCACAAAAATAAATGTTTCTTCTGGGCAGTAATGGTAGGGGGCAGAAGAACTCCTTATGTCAAGTAGAGCTAGGATTGCATTCAGCATCTGGCTTTATAAAACATGTATAAAATATGTGGTAAAAGCTCTGGAAGATCCACAGGATTCCACAAGTTCCACCACAGGAGTCCAGCATTGTTTAGCAGAAACAGGTTATTTAGACATTGTTTCCACTACAGGGAGAAGAACAAAGGAAAAGCCAAGAAACAGTCTTCATTTTCTGCATTGGATCTATTAAACATTAAGCATTTGTTTTTCAGATACGAGAGTAGTAGCAGACAGCAAGAATTCTGTATAGACCTTTTAGGTTTTTTTACAAAATGAGTTATGTCATACTCTGTATTTACTTTCTGATTAAAATAATATATTATAGGCCATTTGAAAGCCAGTATTGATCTTTCTTATTGCTTTTTTTCCACTGGAAAAAAATAGCTAGGAAACTTTTCAGCAATATAAATGAACCTTTTTTTGGAATTTTATGCCACAGATAAATTAAAATTAGCCATTTCTGCCGTAATCATCCCTCCAGTTTGCCAACAGTGATTAATGTATTATCCATGTCCCAATAAGTTTCAGTTACAGAAGATCCATGGATTAAAGCAAAAATCTGACGATGAAATAGTCACAATTTAGCTTTATTAATAGAAAATGAGAGGTCTTTGTCATCTATGTGGGGAGCAATGAGGAAGAAAAAGAGTGTTATCTAGATCTGAAAGCTAGAAGAATTCATTCTAAACCATGAAGGAACAGCCAATTTAGGGACCAGTATTTTCAGATCTATGGGGGTTTTTTTTCAGAGATGCTTCTCTCTCTCACCAAGGACATCTAGCTGAAAGTTAAGGCAGACACATAATAAATAAAAATGTCAAAAGGGATATTTATATAAAATTTAAGAGTCTAATGGTAGGAAAAAATGAGCCACATTGTCTCAGGTGCATGAGACATGCTAAAGCTCCTTATCTCCAAGTGTTTTACTGCTATCCACAACCAGCTGAATCCCTTCTTTTGCTGAGCCAAATGCCTCAGCCTTCATCTGGGTCTATCTGGAAAGCCTTAGGCTATCTGAGACAGTCATACAGGGATGACAGGTATAATACAGAATTTATAGACACCATTTTGGAGCAGCAACTGAAAGCCAGGCCAGGACATTGCAGAGCACCTGCTATCCCATCCACCAGAGAAGTAATGCCTAGTTAATTTACCAAATAATACTACTGTAATAACAAGTAGTATAAACAAGACTGTTTGAGAGTTCTAGTGAGCAGCTAGCGATAGGGAACAACATCTTTACCAACAAAAGTTGCCTGGCTTTATCTTATGAAATTCTTCTGGGTTATGTCATTTATTCCTTTCTGGGGTGGTGTAGAGCAGAACAGACGTTGAAGGAGAGCAGGGAAAGGGACAGGGGGTAAAGAACTGAAAGGATGTTAGATTCTTCATGGATAGGAAATGCAGTATATTCCATATATACAGAGGTGTTACTATAGGAAACAAATGTCTCATACAAAGCCATGTTTGCCACAGGAAAAAAACAAATAAACTATGTTGACATGTGCAGATGAAATGCAGGAAAAAGTCCTTGCCCAAATAAAAAGGGAATTATTCCCAGGTCAATTTCTTATGCAGTAGAGCCTCTAGCAGCAACTATGAGGAGGTGTGATGAAAGAGCCTATCCAGATGCATATTTTGTTTGTTGGGAGACACTGACAGCTGATAGTACTTTCAGATGAGGTATCTGAAATAAATTCCAGTAAGAAATAGAGGCAAGCATGCTTCTTTCAAAAGTAAGAGATAACTCTTCAGAAGAGCAGTATCCAAACATGATAGAAGAATAACTGTAAAGTCCATAGTCATCATGTAGAAAGAATACCAAGTTAGAGACACACAAACACACACAGGTCCATTATGATATGCCTCCTATTTCCTCAATATCTTATGACCTCAATATCTTCTTTTTTTCTCACTCTTCAGTTCAACAATCAGGCCTGGCCATGAGAACAGAAGTGCTGTATTCAGCTATGGTTGGTGTACTCTCAACATGACTGCACAATTCAGACAATTGGACACAAACCCCTGTTACTAACAGTCATTCTCACATCCTTATTGTTATTATCTGAAAGCAGAATTGTACTCATCTCGTATCACATGATGCAAGTGACACCTCTTGCAGCAGAAAGCACTGCATTTTCATTGTACTTTACCATAACTTCTGATTGCTGATCAAAGAACCTAGAAGAAATTTAAGTCCTTTCTGTGTATCTGGAAGCTGGTTTTTGTAATTTCCCACTGAAGCATTTGATTTCAATATAAGGAACTCAAATGGCTGATCTTGGTGCATAGAATCCAATAGTCAGATAGCAGCATGAGCTGCCTGTGAGCTCAGTGCACTGCAATATGCAGATGAAGTGCTTTATAAGGATCAGCTTTTTAAGTAAAGAAAAAAGGGTCTGACTAAAGAACCTTCCTGAAGAAGTGCTGAACACTTTCACTTACATTGAAATCAGAGAGAGACATAACACATAAAGAAGGGGCAGATACATAGAACCTACTACTTGGAACTTGATTGTTACAGCTGTAGCAGAAGTGCCAGACTGTTTAAAGAAGTAGAAGAGCTCTGCACTGATGACGTTGATGCAGAGAGTAGAGAGTTAAAGTGACAGATTGCAGCAAGCTAATGGGGAGCTCTTTAAAAAGTGAGCACAAACAGAATACACCCTGCTGCAGTTTCTGTGACTGTGCCTCTAATACATTAGATATTAACAGCTCCTCAGACACACAGCTCATAGAATCAGACGTGACTATTTTCTCCCTTATTAACCAAATTCTCTAGAATTTGTCTCATTTTTCCACCTATTGCTTTAAAAATGTAACAAAACATACAGAGGTTTATTGTGCTAAATGTTATATTTTTATTCATTTTCACCATGTAATCTAACAGATTTGTAAAGTTATAATATAGTGATAAAAAAATCACTAAAATACTAAGTGCTGTCTAAAGAAATTATATTTGTTGTCTTTTGATCTGTCTTTATGATTATGCTTCAAAACCGTATCTGAAAATAACCAATTAGTCAAAACCCTTCATTATATCAAATGCCTTCATTATGTTGATAATCATTTTTTTCCAGAAAGAATTTAGCATTTCAGAATAATCTAAAAAGTGTCACAAGTGCTCATCAATGGAAAAAATTTAACTTTTGAGTATCCAAACCCATTCTGTACACCATGAATTGAATACTTCTTTCCTTTATGATAGGTATATAATGGTTCTTCACAATGAACAAAAATAAAATCAATAAAAATATTGATTTTTTTTAATACTCTTTGACCTATTTCTCTCATTTCCAAATATGATTAAATTCCATCTGTAACTTTTGCTGATTTGTAGCACTGGCACAGTAATTATTATATATGAGGGTTTTAGAGGAACTCACTGGTTTACACTTCTTCTAGAGAGGTGCTTCACATGCCTCTGTACTGAGTGTCTAAAAATTTAATCATTATGGACTAGGTAGTGATTACAAGGATGCTGCCCTGAATAACAAAGAACCTTTATGACTACCACTACCACTGAAGAAATATCTCAAGGAGGAAATTGAACCACAATTTTCTTGATATCTCTACCTTGAACTCCAACAGGGAAACAAAAACTGAAGAGGGTAGCTAGCATTCATCCTTCTTGCTCTCCTGTGGGAAGGGAGCAAATATACTGTGTAGAATCTGTCTCTTTATCTTCACTACCCAAAACACTTTTAAAGTTCAGAGCCTTTCTAGACTATTGCCTGCTTCTATGTTTTTCATAATGTTCAGATTTCTTGAAGGTCTCCAGAGGAAAATGTGTTTACCTAAGTTTACATCTGCACCAGACATACTCATTCCTCTTCATAACTGAAAAATTTTCTTTTCCTGGGAATGACATGAGGCCCCTAAAAGTTTCCTATAAAAAGCATGCTTAAGTCAGGTAGACTGGTTTGGACCCACTTACTTCTATGGGTTTATATATGTTAAAAGAATGAATGTTGGTTTAGCCAGTTATTAAAATGCTAATTATACAGTACTAGATTCTATTCTATTACAAAACTACACTGATATGTTGTCTCTTATTTGCCCAAGTTTAGTCACTAAGAATGTGATTCTATCATGCATAAATTAATATATGCCTACAACTTTAAAATCAGTAAGTCAATTTATTCCCACTAAAACCAATGCATGTCTCAAGAAGGCACAGTGTTCTAGAGCTACAGTTCATTTCACTGAGAACAGTTTTCTACATCCATCTTTTCTTACTTTGCTGAATACATCTTAGCAGCTATACTTCCAAATATTCTTGTTAGCTCCTGCCTATCGTGGCTGTGAAGCATCACCCTTTACAAGATTGGGACTGGGACAGAACTCTAAAGGTGTGTTGTCTGTGGGAAACAGACAACAGAAAAGTTAAGATGTCATTCTGCTTGCTCCTCTGCCTTCTGGAAAATATATAACCTGAGCCCAAAAATCTCACTCACCTCTTTGTTCAAGAGGCTGGCTCCCAGAACTGCAACATAGCACCTAATGCTTCAAACAGAAAACCATAATAACTCAATTTCTGAAGCACATTGGAACTTTGTCAAATCAGAGTCTCAAATCTGACTGCTAGCCACAGCTTCTGCTCCAGTGGGATATTTCTCCCATCTTTTCTGCCATATAAACATACAGAAGTAACCAAGTATTTATTTAAATAAACACTCAAATGTTTTCTTGCATGATACAGTGCAAATACACTTTTTTGGGTTGTGAGTGGTAAAGGTAATTAATTGCTGGTGACCTGCTATTCAGAATAATTAATTGTTCTGTGAAGCACAGAAATCAATATAATTAAAGATATTTAAGCATCAAGTGTGAATCTAAATAATCCTCTTGATGACTTAAGACTGTCTCAGGCAGTTCATCTTAGCCAAGTTCTCTCTTACATGAAACTAGGACATCTACAGTCAAATTACCCAAGGGCTCACCTAGCTGCATGCATTCATGCCACTCTTCTTAGCTTCTGGACAGTGATTAAACTTTCAATTATTTCAACTATCCTGTTATTTTCTGTAATGTTTTTTATCAGTACATAGCTCATAATTCATAGGTTTCTGACATGCTCTTTCTGACCTGAGCTTACTGTGATTCTTACTGATTCCATCATGGTATTCTTTCATACATTAATTATCACTAGATTTTCAGCCATAAATGTAAAAAATAGACAAATGAGTTATAGATCTTTTGACACTTGCTTTGTATCTACTCTTTCCTGAAAACAGCTTTTCCTTTCCACTTCCATAACAAACATCATTTACTTTCCGTGAAGAGTTAATTTTGATTTTGAGGAGCAATTTTACATGGGCATCCTGTTGTCAATAAGTCTGCTTTCTACTGCTTTAACTAGCTTTTCCAGGGAATCTGTTACAGATTCTTCAATGCTAAAAAATTAGTTTCTTTAAAAAATCCTAAGGAGGAGGTATCTATAACATTATTTTGTAAATACACAGGGTACCAACTTAAAAAGGTAACACTGAGCCTTCTTCTGATCATATGACTTAAAAACTTTCAACACTGGTTTAAATTTCACTGTGGAAAGAGTCATATAATTAGCTCATTGTTCTTGTCTCTTAATTACACTTAGCAACACATGGTTGTAACTGACCTGGAGGAATTTTCTTTATGGTAAATACTAACTTCTAACAGTGTAGCTTACTGTAGCTCTGAGAGCAGATTTTTTTTTAATTTCTTCCTGCACTCAGAAATGTCTCCAGCAGAAATCCCCCCCACAGTGCTGATTTTTTTTTTTTACTCTCCTAATTCAGTTCTGCCATCTCTTAAGCCAAACCAGGGTAGGTTTGAACTAAATAGTTGGAAGAATATCTTTAGTAAAAGAATAGTCAGGCACTGGAACAGGCTGCCCAGGAGGTGGTAGAGGCACCATCCCTGGATGTATTTGAAATCCATATAGATGTGGTGCTTAGGGATATGCTGAGTGATGGGCTTGGTAAAGTAGGGTAAATGGTTGGATTTGATGATCTTAAAGGTCTTTTGAACTTTTTGAGCATTTACATGATTTCTACCAAGTATTTCTGTCATTACATATATTCCTAGTTGATTTATATGAACTTTGGACATTCATGTCTATGTGCATCCTAGATCTGTTCCCAAGATAAATTGTGTTTTTTAATTAAAAGAGTATAGCTTTGGTTTATGTTCTTACTGTGTCCATTAATGAACATCACAGACATCAAGTAATGATAGAAGTTGTGTTTGGCCATTGATGTAGGAGAGGAGACATTTCTTGGAATAGTTCATTATTTAAGCCAGAGTGTATTTTATTAAATTGATTAAAATGTGATATGCTACAGATCTCACTAAGATACCATATTAAAAAAAAAAGTTTTCTTGAGAATAGAAAATCCACCATCTGGGTATTGATACTATGATTCTACTGATAACATCTATTATAATCTTCTAGGAAGCATTTGTCACTATGAAACCATTAATTCTTATAGATTTTTGTGCAGGGCCTTTTCAAACGATACACTAGATTGAAATTAAATCCATTAATTATTTCTGCTCTTCAGGAGCTAAAAACAAGTCCTCAATTTCTTTTCTGTCATTTGCTGATGTTCAAAGTTTCAATGAGCAATGTTCATATGATAAATGTGTGATAACATTTTACTTGTATTTATTTGCAACTATGTAATGCAAGAAGGCTTCTATTTTCTAATTCTAGTCTACTTTAAAAAGTTCTATATTTGAGCCTGTGGAAGTTAGCAAGTTACCTACCAAGTTAGCAAAATCTGCCTCTTTACACCTGTGTCATGCTTTCTATTAATGTGCCCTGCATTCTCATATAAGGAGACAATTTAAGTGGTAATGTTATGTCCAACTGCATCAGTTTGAGCTAATCAAAAATTTCATTAATGTATTAATTTCCTCCCAAATCAAAGTCATCCTTCCAAAAGGAAAACCATTTGGTCTTTGCAAGGAGTGCATTGGATTTGAAAAATGTTCCCAAACAAATGTTTCCAGATAGCTGTCTGTGCTGTTTAAAAGTAGTCAAAGCAGTCATTCAATAAAAATTAAATACATTTTCCTTTTGGATCTGCACTTGCATGCATAATTGGGACTCCTGTGCATTTTCATATGCAGTGCAGGACATCGTGGAAGAGATTTTAATTTATTTTGACAACCCAATTGTATTTAGAAGATATCAGGGGGTGTCTGAGAAAGTTAAACCACATAGAAGGTCAGAGGCAAGAGCTAAGGATGGATAAATGCTTCTTTGAAGCACCCAACGAGCATCAGATTGTGAGAGACATAAGACTGCAAAAAGGAATAAACTCAGAAACGGAGTTATCTTTTTACCTTTGACACCTCATCCATTAGACTGGTAACAGCTCAGATGTTATTCAGATGTTGCCAGGTTGACAAACTGTAGAGGAGGGTTAATGGTTGGACTTGATGGTCCCAAGGGTCTTTTCCAACCTGGATGATTCTATAACTGGTGAGTGAGCCTTCCCAGTGCCCTGTCTCAACTCTCAAGCCTTTTGCTGTACTCGCTCCCCCCCATCCCACCAGAGGGGAGTAGGAAAGAACAAGAGGCTGCATGATCACTCTGTTGCCATCTGGGTAGGCTTAAATCACAACATTACTTTAGGTGCAGACTTTCAAAGACACCTTCTCAACAGGAAGGCAATTTACTAAAATTATGCATGAAATAGCAGTTGTTACTTACTTGTAAGGAACAAAAGGCATACAAGAAACAAAAGTTCTTAACAGAGATTGCTACATAATCACTTTTTGTTTGTATCACCCAGAATGCAGAAGGGGCAATGAAGTGAGTTCACTTAGATTATTAAAATCATCAGAGGTTTGAAAGATTAATTTTCTTTCCAAAATCCAACCATAATTTATACTAAATATAAATGAGCTTACATCAAGATTAAAGGCATGATAAAGTAAAAAGTACCATTAAAACTGTAAGCCACTAGTGATTTGACTTGAATTATAATTGGTATTTTCAGGAGACATGGCTATAAAAAGCAATAAAATATATCTTATACATGAAACAGAGATTTTCAAGCTCACTTTATTTTTTTTTTACAGATTTGTGAAGTAGCTAACAGCAAAAATTAAGTGTTTATGTTATAGTCTCACCAGTACTGGATTCTGCACTAAGATGAAGTCACTCCAGGCACAAGTATATACTGGGAGAGGAGTGGCTTGAGGAATAGGGATCTAAGGGTGCTGTTTGACAGGAGGTTTAGACTGCACATTAGGAAAAATTTCTTTAGTGAGAGAGCAGTAAAACAGTCTTCCTAGAGAGGTGGTCAATGCCCCAAGTCTGTCAGCATTTATGAGACATTTGGACAATGACCTTAATGACATGCTTGAAATTTTGGTCAGCCCTGAAATGCTCAGGCATTTGGACTCAATGATCATTGTAGGTCATTTCCAAATGAAATCTTTCTATTCCATCCTATTCTACTTCATATAAGGCAAGAAAACACAGGAGACATCTATGTTTATTATAAATAAAACACCAATAAACTGAAATGACATTTCTCTCTTCTATACCACATTTCTCATACATTCACTACTAGCATTCCTTGTTGGAAAACTGATTAATGGATACATGGGAATCCTGGAATAAGAAAAGAAAATCTGCAGCAGAAGGTACTATGGAAGACAAGGCTCATGTTTCCTTTAGAGATTTCTCAAAAATTGTATTTCTGGGGGGAATGAATCCAACCAAGTTTGTTTTTTTCTGGAATTGGTTGTTAGGAGGAAAGAAACAACAATGTAGGAAGGAGATGGTAACAAAGAGCCAGAGGGTAAAGGTAATGAAGAGAACTGTGTAAGAGACATCTAAAAAAGCAGTCAAAAGAAAAATATCTATAGCAAAGAAGGAAGGTTAACTGTTTCAACTGTTCAATCAAATTTTTTTATGGTTCAAGATTAATATTGCTTTTTTTTTTAAAGATATCACAGATCTCTGGGAGATAGGCTGGTTTTTCTTGTGCAATGGAAACTCTTCAGAATACTACTATACTGATGACTTATCATAATAACTCCTAATAATTTTAAGAAGCCTCTTCCTGTTCAAGTGGAATTAATAAGCAAATTTATGAGAATGCCTATGATACTTTAGTATTTCTAACATTAAAATAAGCTGGAGTAATGTTCAGAAAAATGCAGAGAAGTATGCTGCATGATAAGCCAGTCATCCTCCTCTGAAAAAAAATGAGACTGAACAGGTCTAAGTCTAAAGGAAATTAGAGAAATAGCAGCACAGGTATTTAAAAAGATGCAGGCTAGAGATAATTATTTATGTTAGATCAAGCTTTAATCAGGCTTATAATTGGTTTTGGATACTAACCATATGGGTCAGCAGGAGACATAAAAATAGGTTGGAGGTAATTCATTCTCCTGAATTGAGAATGTAATGTGTTGTGTTTTTGTATTAACATTAAGCAAGAGGTTGGAAATGAAATGTCATTAAGATTAATGTTGAATTATGAAACATGAAAGCTTTTATGTAGATCTGTGAAAAGATCCTGGGCATTTAAAAACACCTACAAATCTAGCACACATTTAAAAATAAATTAATGTTAAGGTCTCAAATTTTTAAGAAAACTTGTTTTCACTGTATTTGCTTGGCTAAAAGATCCAAAGCCAGATCAGACCAAAAGGGACCTGAAGCCCCTTTCTTGACCTCAACAAATTCTGAATGAGGTCTTTAGTGAGTATTGCTCACTTAAGAGTTGTCTAAAAATAGGTAGGGAATAAGTGTTAAGAATAATAATATAAAGCATATAGAGTGTCATCTCTTTGCTTTATACTCCAACTGACCTGGTATTTCACAATAGGTGTCAACAAAGAACAAGAACAGAGGTAATTAAACAGTAATGGCTTTGATCTAATACTGCAGAGAAAAGCAGTGGTTGTGATTGGTTATTATCATCTCTTTCCCAGATAAAGGATCACTAACATAAGCAGAAAACCTCATCACAGCTTCCAAGCATTAATAGTCCATTGCAAACAAGTAAATAAACCTTAGGTAGAAACTGACTACCTAAGTCAGAAATCA
>JANHGL010014474.1:0-21834 GCA_024611195.1 Ceyx melanurus | reverse complement strand
GCTTCCAAGCATTAATAGTCCATTGCAAACAAGTAAATAAACCTTAGGTAGAAACTGACTACCTAAGTCAGAAATCAGAAATCAAAAAGCAAATATGTCTGAAACTTGATCAGCTCATCCTATAATTCTTGCAATTTCTGAAGTATGCCTACAGTTCACTGTAATAGAGCATCCCCTCACATCTAGGAATCATTTCTGTATGAATAGTCCAATGGGAAAATAAAACTATCATTATAATGCATAAAGATATCCACTGAATACTTTTTAATGAGAAGCTGTATTCACTATATTACAGACAAGCCTAAATGTCCTGCACTGCACAGTAACTTACATATGCTTGCACACATAAATACACTCTTATAATTGAAATAAATTTGTGCCATAATGATAACATCCAAGGAAAGATGAACAAATATTTAGCTTTTGGACCTTTAAACTGTACTTTCTACTAAGTAGGCAGCACAAAACTTTGTTCTATTTGGAAGACAAAGCACGTACTTCAGCAGTTTTGCACATTTTGCAACTCTCAAGTAATGATTTTGAATAAGCTGAAAGTACAGCAAATGTTTAAAAATTATTTTCTTCCAGAACTGCAATTTGAATATCAAAAGATTTTTTTAATACACCTACCAACTTTTACATAAAAGCCTTTGCCAAGTTGAGATTATCATTACTGATAACATAGATCATCATAGATCTTTTCTAATAAGCAGAACATTTTATAACCAGAAAAAAAAAAAAGGTGCATTTCAAACCATAGAGAAAAAACAACAAAAGCAATGCAAGCAAACAACACCATAAACATACCTTAGCTGTCAAAGTAGAGCTAGAGAAATAAGAAAAGTAATTTGGAACAGTACTCAAAGATGTGATACAAGGACCTAAAAGGTGTGGCAAATGATATAGTTTACATATGGAGACAGAAAATGTATGACATGCATGTAGGACTGAGGCAGTGGAGGAAAACTGCTAGATGATACTAGAATAATAGACAAAATATCAATTTATTTTTATGTGCCTCAGAAAGCAAATGGTAGCAAAAACCATGAAAGGATCACAAAGGGTACGTGCAGCATCAAGAGTTGTTATTCTTCTAAAGAGATTCACTATGTTTATAATTACCTTGGAAAAATGTGTTTCAGTGACTGTCTCAGTGTGAAACAAGAACTGCAATACATTGCAGAAATTCTCAAAGATTTCACTAACTAGGAGGAAATCTTGTCTTTCTCTGCAGAAATGCCTGGCTGAATGTCTTTAAGAGACATTTCCCATTACATGAAAATTATTCTCTCTACAGAGGGAAGAGTTTCTTTCTAATTTTCAATACTTCCTGCCTAATGCTGAACTTGGTGAACTTTTTAGATTGTATATTCTCTTTTTTAATTATTTTTTTTTTGTCCATAAGGGAGCCCTCAGATCACAATAAATAAGTTTTGAGCAATTGTTCTAGCTAGACATTTTGCCCTTGAAGTTTCAACTGACTGAAAGTAATAATCACAACATGATTAAAACCAGAAGTTATTCTAAATAATCTGTTTTAGTAATGCCTGAGCAGGACAAAGCAATTCTACTTTCTATGTGAGAATATTATCTGAAAGTGCAGACAGTCATATGCAGGCAGGTTATAAATAATGTGTGAGGTCCACTCAAGTCTCAAAGAGCTAACTCTTTTCTTCTTTTGCACTAGTAAAAATTAGAGAAGACCCAGTCTTCTGCCACCATAGATGAGAAGCATCCAGCTCAGTTAAACCCTCTTTGCAATGCACTTAGTAAAGTAACAGTCCTTGGATTAGCTCCACTAGACTGTGCTGTCTAATCACCTCTTTAGTACTATTTGGAGACCTTTCTTTGCCTCAGAAATACAAAATGTTTTGGTGCTCAAATTATACTTAGAAGATCCTGCTTTTCTGTAGATAAAGGGAGACAAGATGTATGGCACCAGATAACCTCAGAAGAAGAAGATTGTTCACTAAACGTTCACAATTCAACAAAAAAAGCTTCAACACTGCATTTTTGAAACTTGCTTGCCTAACATTAGGTCAATATCCCAAATCTGTGTTACGCATAAGTGAAAGATCTTTACCTTTTTTCCCCTTTGTTTTTGTCCTGGGAAAGAAGGTGGGTGCAGAACAGTTGGAGCTCACAGAACTTAAGCTTTTTCTTGTTACATAGTGCAGCAGGAAACACCATTATGAAAACAAACAAAAATGTTATCATCACCTCAAGTTTTGCTGTTCAGCTTTTTCATATTATCATGCTACAGCAGGCAAAAAGTTTCAACGTTCTGAAGGTCTCTTCTAGCCAAAACTATTCTCTGATGTAGGCTGCTAGAAACCCTCTCCCAGCTGGCCATGAAAAGAGCAATGTGGTCATCTTACCACCCTGGGGTTAAGCCTTCACCAAAGCTCTGACTTGGTCAATGAGAAACTAGGACCTAAAGCAGCCAAACAGCTGAAATCACAGCACTTTCAGAAATGCTTTGTGTGTAGTACACTGAGCACAAAGTGTGAGCTACACCACTGCCAGCAGACAGGCACTTTGTGGCCTACCTGTGAGATCAAGTGTGAGGCTGGCAAGGAGGGAGCAGTGGAGCTGCTGTGGTCCAACCCACTGCCTCCTTCCCTCCCCTTTCTACAGCTGTTCATTCTGTTCTGCTGTGCTCACTGATAAAAAAATAACCACAAAAATTATAGTATTTTACACCTTTGAAAAACCAAATAAATTGGCTGTTCTCATTATTTCACTGGGAAGACTATTCCCTAATTTTGTTTTAAGGTACATGAAAGCTTAGTTTTGTTCAAGTATAACCATTTATTTTTTAAATGAGAGCAATTGGAGCTCCACAGAGGGCAGAATGACAATGCTGACAACTTCATTGAAGAGGTACACTTTTATGGCAAGGGGTTATTACACATAGCTTTTCTATTTATTTTTGTTTTGGAGTTTTTGTTGTTTGGGTTTTTTTTTTCTTGTTTTGGTCAATGTTTTTTTTTTCTTAATATTATTTTTCTTTTACCACTTACTGGAAAGCCAGGAGTAAGCTATTACATTATGACCTTTCTGCAGCATTTTCCATTGGGACATTAATGGTAGGTTATTTATCATTTTGCTGGGAAGGAATAGATTTCCTGTCTCTTCTCTTGGGGAAACCTTGCTTTCACTTGTTTCATTGACTAAATGTGCTCATTATTTAGTCTCAAGTGTATGCCTGGGGTGTAGCCCCTGTAATGATTAAGTTTTCCTGGCAAATCAACACTATGGCAAATGTTTATGGTACTTAAATATGTTTCACAGTTCATTTATTTTTCTGTCCTCTCTTGATTAACTCCAAGCTTGCTTTTTCCTTTGTTTGTTTATGTCTCTATCCACTGGTGACATCTCAGCTTTCACGATTAATTGTCATTGTTGTGTTTTTATTATCATAAGCACCCAGGACAGAGAAGTCCTTTAATGAATAATTTCCTAAGGGTAGCTTTCACATGTTACTTGTCTTTCTATCAGGCTTTGCAGGTTTTACAATGAAGCTAGTTATTGAAAATCTTGCACAGTGCAAAACAAGAAAAAAGCAGCATTTCACATTCTTCCCATATTCCTATCACATATACATTCACACACAATATGCATAGAGAATTGTTCTGTCATTCACATCCACTGTTCCCAAGTACACAGCTATTTAACTCCTGTGCAAAACTCCTCTAAAATCTGGGCCTCATTCCTTCCATTGAGCCAACCTACATTTTTAGTAATATAAATTATTAGTTTGATTTAATGATGCAATTATTTTTAATAATTTAATGAATAATCTAATTATTATCCAGCTTGTTGTATGGTAGTATACCTTCTAAATTCAGCAGTTACCCTCCTGGTTAGGGATTAATTTTGGCCAATGGTGGATTATCTATAAAGATCTCTGCTGGAAATTACTTTATAAAGACAAATCTTGATTTAAGCTCCCAGCTCTTTTTCTAGTGCTTTCCACCTGTCATGGTTTGAGTTAGAACAGAACAATTTTGTTCAGGGATTTTATGCTCAGCTAAATCTTTTCAAGGAACTGAACTTACTGAAGTTAGCAGCATACTTTTACAGATAGTGTCTGCTTCTGGCAGTGATAATGCTCAATGTTTAGAGTTACTACCAAGGATTTTTATGCAAACCAAGGCCACTGCTAAATTGTGTACCACATTACAGGTGCAGAAAGTGAAAGGCTGCACCTGCAGGGAGGATCAGACAGGACAGGTGACCCCAAACTGACCAAGAAGTGGTTCCATCCTATATATTCAGTATAAAGCTGAAGGAGCACAAGGATCAAGCTGTCTTCTTCAATGGCTGGTGTCTGCCTTCTACCCTGATCTGGGTGTTCCTGAATGCAGTTACAGTATTCAGCTCCTGCACAGAGTTGCCATATGCAACTTTCCACAGCACCAGTGGTGACAGTGATGTAACTGCCATTGGATGAAAAGGAATTAACAGAGAGTGTCTATTAGTTCTAGCAGGGCCCTGACCCTAAACCTTGCCACCACCTCAGATTAACAATCAATATTACAGCCAAAATGACCCCTCTCCCCTGTCTATCAGCACAGCTCAGAAAAACAGTATGTAGGCTCCTAGGTGAACAGGGCAAGCTTTCCATGACTTAAGTGTATAGCAAAGACTGCACTGATAAATATCAGGTCCTGGAAATGAACTTGCATATGAAACCCATAATTATCTGCACTGTTTAATTTTTATCTCGCTCTCTCACTGTATTTTCTACCACTCTACCTATTTCACTACAGGATGGATCTGCTACACACAAGGCAAGCTTACAAGACTCATGAATACCAGCTCATGAATTCCACTTGACTTTTAGGACAGAAATGAACCTCTCCTATTCAGTATTCTAAAAAAAACCACAGGTGAATGCAGGTACACACAATAATATTTTCGAGGCAGTGTTAGAAAACAACACAATAAAACAAATGTAGAGACAATAGTTTGTTGTCGTTATCAACTGAAACTCAAGTTACAGATTGTTTACTGTTGCATAAAATGTTAAAGAGATTTTGAAAGACTGAGACTATAAGAACTGTAATAGACTACTAAACATGGTTACAGGACCACAAAACAGAAATATACAGGAAGAAGTGTTCAGCCTCTGTATTTTTACTTAGAGTTAGTAAATAAAAGTATTTCAAAGGATTACATGTAAGCATGGATAACAGCTGTTTTTCGATCTGTTGAAGCTGACCTGAACTAAAACTACACCTGTTTGAAAACATCCCATTTCTTAGCTGGCTCCTACTTTGTACTGGTCCTAGGAGTTACAGGCATGGGGCACTTGTGAAACAAGGTTTGATCCTGGCAAAATTAACCCAGAGAAGAATGAATACAGAAGTACTATTTTCTTTAAGAGTTATCAGACTGTGAAACCACATCTTAAGTAGCAAAAGCTTATATTTGTCAACAAACCCTGAAATGGACTGAAATATGGAGTGTATTTTTTTTACATTCAATCAGAGTATGTCTTAATATTACTATTTCCTCTAGACAAAATAAAAATAATAAAATTGTGTCTCCTTTAAAAGTATGTTGCTTGAAAACTCTTATGCAGTTTGTCTTTTGAGAATTGTGATTCTTAAATTCTATTAGTTAATACCCCAGACTTCCATGGTTTTGGTGTACATTAAGACACTATACCCAGCATGAAAAATAAACCTCACTGAAGTTTTAGTTCCAATTATACAGCATAGGGAACTTGATTAATCCAGATCCATTTTTTAAATTATGCCAAAACTGTTGTCAGGTTGCAAATATTTTTAGTGCAAATACCACCACCAGGCCCTCAAGATTTGATACCATGTAAATCCAGGCATTCACCACGGAGTTAAATATACAACTGTCATTAATCAGAGAAAACCAAACAAATAAAGAACTGTTACTAACCGATAAGTGAACTTCATAACTTACAGGTAGAATATGTGAATTGACTCACGGAGCCACACGGCGAGGAGGCACTAGCAGCTTGATAAACAACGGCACTTGCTAGCCTGGGCTTGCCTATTTATATTTGCAGGGGGCGGGGCCTGCGGAGCTGGGGCGGGGCCTGCGGAGCTCTGGCGGGCTATTTATACTCGGTAGAGCCGACAGCTCATTCGGTTCCCCGGTGCAGAGGCCTCCACGTTGCTTAGCGCCTGGCCGCGGCCTGTGCACGCACCCTCCCCTCGGGAACAAGCTGTGTGAGCTGCCGGGACAGAGCGGGAGGAACCAGCACCACCCACCGCTCGTGCGGTAGAACAGCGCTCGGTGAGGGCAGCGACCTGTCCGCCTTTCAAACAGGACTTGACTGTGAGTGCCCCGATTTGTACTTGATTGCGCACTCGGCGTGCGGGTTAAGATCCGCTCTGGTTGTGTGGTTAAGTAGTTCCTCCAGCCCACGGAGGAACCCAGACGGAGTTCCGGCACAAATATGTAGCCACCTAGGCCGTAGGGAACGCCAGAGATTTTCCTTGGTAGCCAGAGGTAGTTGAGAGAACTGCTGTGTGCGCTGCGAGCAGGGGCTGAATCTTCTCAGGACTTGCAGAACTGCAGGAGTAGTCGATAGGTTGAGGAGTATCAGGGAGGCTGAACAGGAGGAGTTATTTGTAATCTGAATTGTTTTTGTTTTGTAATCTGAACTGGTGGAGCCAGGCTCTGCCCTCCTTGAAACAGAAACTGAGAAAATCTCACATGAATTAACAATGTAATGAAGAGCTTACTAACTAAAGCGCATACCATTGCTTTTCCATTTAAATTATGAACAGAGTACTTAGCAAAGGGTGAAGTCCAGTAATGGAGCCTACACAGCACTGTTGGAATGCTCTTGTTCTTAAAACATGGAGGCAGAATGTACTCTAGAACTAAGATTTAGGCTTCCCCTACAATATATTTTATATTAAATAGTCCCTTCACAAAAAGCAAAACTAAATCTGAAGGAAGAATCCTGGATCCAAGGTTTCCTAATTTCGAGGGATTATGCTAAGCAATAAATCAAAGAATATGTCTTCCTTTATTACTTCCCCTTTCCTAGCCCCACAAGTCTTGAATTAACTGAGGATGAAAGACAGGAGACAGTGAATACTGTGATCTATTTTATCCTTCAGTCATCATTACCTCCCCTTTAATCTGGGAATCGAATATTCTTCAGGGAGACATGTGGTTTATTTTCAGGCTAGGGAGGGCACTGAACACAGATAACCCCATTCATAAACAAATTATCTTTCTGTTACATAGCTAGGTAAAGCTGAGTAGTATTTAGCCAGTATTATATTAAAACTGGCTATATTTATCTGTATACAGCTATATATATATAAAACCAGCCTGCAGAAAAAAAACCAAAACATACTACAAACAAAAACCATAACAACCCCTGATGTGTATTGGTGTTTAGGACAAGAGGAAATGTTGTGAAGCTATGCCAGGGGAGGTTTAGGTTGGTTAGAAAAAACTTCTATACCAAAAGGGTTATCAAAGACTGGAGCAGGCTGCCCACAAAGGTGGTTGAATTGCCATCCCTGGATGTATTTAAAAGCCATCTAGATATGGTACTTAAGTATATGGTTAGGTACTGGTTGGACTTGATGATCTTAGGGTCTTTTCCAACCATAGTGATTCTGTGACAGCCTTCAGCTGTCAGATGGAGTTTCGCTTGTTTATGTTACAGTTTGTCCTTAACATGCAGTTAAAGAGATGGTGAGCATAGACCATGTTTTTGAACAGATTATTTTGCCAATAAACTAAAAAATGTAAAGATTGCTCAAACTTCAAAAACCCATGATTTTTTACATAGTTGTAAACAAAAGCAGGAATATAGTTGTTTGAGAAAAGCAACAAAAATGCAACCTTTTTAAAACAGATTTCTTTGGTGTCGTATTCCACTTGATTGAAAGTCACTTTCCTTAAGAATAAGAGCTTATTTTAAAAAAGGTGAAAAACAGACTGTGCTCATACCTTCATATATATGCAATATATTGTAACTGTCTATTGTTCACAGGAGTGAAGAAAGAGAGAAATATTTTGGTCACACTTGACAAATACATATTTGCTAGTTTACTCAACAGACCTTGCAGAGTCCGATAGGAAAATTAAATTCAATGTCATGGACTGAATGGTAGATAAAGAATTTGGGATGTGGCCCTTGCATTCTTCCCCAGAAAATATTTACATATCCAGCAAATTCTTCTATGTTAAATCATTTTAGGTAGAATGTGGGAAAACAGAATATATTATCTTAATTCTGAATTTCCTAATACTAGACTGTTAAGGATAGATGGAGGTAGAGAAGCAGTGGATGGGAATCTGCCTTTCTTTTGATCTCTCTGCACCTTTCACCATGTAAATTGCAAACTGACAGGAGATAAACCTCAGTAACCAACAGTGTGAAAGAAGCACACTTCAGGCAAGAGGCAGAATAGATGACAGAGGGAGCATATGCTGGCAAGGTTGATTTTTCAGTTGTTTTCTCTGTGAGTACAGCTTTTTTAGGGCATTGTCTGGTAAACAGATTTGCAACCTACTGGTTAGGACAAAAGCTAGTTTGTCAATTACTTTAATCCAGTTTCAGCAAAGCATGCTTTTTTTTTTTTTCCACTTCTCATTTCTATTAATATCCAGATATGAGACTGTCTGAGATAAATGTCTTTGTTAACTTATTCTACAATTATATTACTTTGTGTAGCTTAGATTGTGAATTGAAGCATCTGCTCTAGGGAGAGGTGTGAGTATATGTTTTGGGTAGGATAAAACATTACAAGCTTTTAAACTTGGCACATGAGTGACTCACACCATCAATAACTACTGAATATGCATTATTTTCTTATACTATGAATATGGTTCAAACTACAAATATGACTTAGAGGAAACAAACAGAAATGAAACAAACAGAAATGAAACAAAATATTTGGGAATCAATGTTTACACAGAAACAGATGAAAAAAACCCCAACACAGTAGCTGAAGCTGGTTCCCAGTGATGTCCATAAAGTTTGTTTTAGAACTTTTGTCTTTTGCACCACCTGAAAGTAAGGCATATTGACCAATTGCAATATTGAAAGACTAAAAAAAGTACTTCTGCTTTGTCTGCATTTTTATGTGCTATACAAAAAAATTACAGTTCTTGATAGCAAAATATGGAATCAAAACAATTGCTTTTGAAGGTAGGCTAGCATTAATTTTTCCTAATTCTGTATTATATTTTCAGTTGGATGAACTATGTAGATACAGGAACAGAGAATCTGCACATCAGCTTGACCTTCACAGAAAAAGGTATTGTGCTGTAACACAAAATAATTTTTGCCTTCTCTGCTTAAAGAACTGAAGAATAATACCTCATGTTACAAGTCTTTTTTCAAAGGCATTTGCAGACATCAATGTAATAAACTTCTGTGAAGTAGCTCTTTAATATTAAAAGTAGCTATATGAATGCATCAAATAACCTACCAAACATTGTACAAAGCTATCACTGAAGGTCACAGTCTTCTAAAATGTGTCTGGTCATGCCAGATGAAATTACAGTGCACTGATTCTGATGTATGTGGGATCATTGACCAGTGGCTGGGACTGAAAGCTTATTTTCATTTAGTACTTTAAATTGAGAAATTCCCAACTGTAGGAATGCTCTATTGAATGTATAGGTATGAAGAATACCTTACATATCTGCTCATTCTCTGACTAGTATTAGCTGACATGCTAGATGACATCAAACCCTCAGAGAAGCAGAACTCATTCATCTTAATTGCTGATGGACTACCTCTATTTTTCCAGTCTGAGTTGCCAAAGGTATATATTCCTGTGTGCCAAGTGAGAGTGAATTTAAATTACAGCTTGGTCCCATTTCTTACATGTGTTTGCTAGCCTAATAAAAAGGCAAAAAGACTATTTTTGAGGAAATCAGCCTTTGTATTTTACACTGTTTTGAATGAAGACCCAATAATTATTGGAGGAGAGTTATTTGTATCCTTTGTCATTTCCAGGAAAAAAAAAAGATCTCTAGACTTCCCAGATGGTAGCTTGTCTTCAGAGTTTATGATCATATTTCCTTCTGCACTCCCATCCACACAGCCCTTAGAAACTTTTGTCTTTTAACTATCTTAGCAAACTTGTGTTCAAGACCATCTGCAGTACACATACAGTTTCTAGAATAACTTCAAATTTTACAAGAAATATTTCTGAGAGAAGTATATTTTTGTGTCAACAGTAAGTCTCAAAATTTTCACCACAGGCTCAAATTTTAGCAATACTACAATAGAACTACTGTTTAAAACATTTTTCCCATCATATGTATCAGAACACTTTGAAAATATAGTCAGCCACACATTTGGAAGAATTTATTTCTGGAAATGGATTAACAAATTATTCCCAGATTACACCTTTGAATTTTCCCTTACAAAGTGAGATGTAAAGTTTTCAAGTCTTATGCATCATGATATTAAAACAACATCATATTAAGTGTATTATATAACTGTAACATGCACAGTAATCACTCTTGGAAATCATAGAATTATAGAATCATTTATGTTGGAAATGCTCCTTAAGATCATCAAGTTCAACCAATAACTGTCACGGATCAACAGATTCCAATTGTAGATGGTTACTATCCAGGACTGATGACTGTGGCTTGCTGCATGGAGTTACCCAGTAGCCATCACTCAGGTGGATGTGCAGATAAGCCTGTCTGAGCAGCAGTCCTGCAATATATGTGCAAATTGCTTTTTCCAGTGAGTTGCCTTCATTCTGAACAATAGAGTCAGTTAACCTCAACCACTCCTGGCGCTTCTGTGTTGCTGTCTCATGCTGTCAAGGTGTCTAGAGACCAGCTGAATGTTGAACATGTTGGGATGTCACAGGTGAGTGAAAGTTTTGAATAACATAAAAATTGCCAAATGTTTAGTGTTAGCCTGGATTTTTAGGACTTTTTCATCTCAGGACCTTCTTGCTCATAAATCTTCCTAGTATTTGATCATTCACTTGATATTTGGTGAATTAATCTCTGCTTGGGACTCATCCTACACACAACTATTTCAGAAAAAACTGATGCTGAAGTTCACAGAAGGTGCTGTCCAGAAAGGGGAAATTTTACCTAAATGGAAATAAAATAGTTCCTGGTTTTTTTCTTAATTGCCAAAGAACAGAATTCCCCACTACTCATACAAACAAGTAACCACTCACTGCAACCTGTTCTAACAATGCAACTGGCAACAGCTAAGTCAATGGAAGGACTTGTATTTAGTTTCACAATAGTAATAGGAGGAAAAGAACACAGCATTTAGATCTTTCTCTTTCTTTACTGTGAAACCTTACTTGATTTATTATTATTTTCTTTTTGTATTTCAAGTCCAGGGGAATTGATGAATACTAAATCATTTTTTAAAGTATGACACCTCATTATTTGGAATTGTTATGGCAATAACCTGCATTTGCTGCCCTCCCTTTAAATTTAGGGGCAGGTTAATACAAAAATTAGAAAACTCCCTCTCATAGTTATTTCCTAAGATAAATCATTTCATTAATCACTGAAGCTGACACAGACATAATTGGCTATGCTGGTTAATTAAATGGTTTATCTACAGAAATAGATATGAGAGGATTTATAATGAATGTACTTTGAATCTACAAAAAAGTCAGACAAAACCAGGATAGAGCAAAACTAAGTTAAATGTAACAGTGGTTTTCCTACTCAGTTTTTGTAGTGCACTTCACCTTTGTCTTTTTCACTAGTATTCTGCAATACATTTGAAAACAACTGAAAATATTGGTATCAAAAGGCCTTCCTACCCTTCAGCATTCTATCCTTTCAAGTCAGGGAAATTGTTTAAACAAAAAAAATTAGGAGAAATTATTCTCTCCTTTGTTTTAGTGAGAGTTTCCCACAGAAACAAAGTAGAGAGACAGTAGGAATGTGTGAATGCAGATAAGACAAAATAGGAAAGCCACAGCAAGCAAATTTTATTTCTCATTTAACAAAATTGCCTATATTGAATTGAGTTGTGGGGCCTCATAGCAATGTGTTGCTGTGGGAGAGCTGTTCAGTTTGGAACAATAAACAGGAAAATTAAATGTTGGGTGGCACAGGACATTTTCTATAAATGACATTGAAAGCAATGGAAGTGAAAGAAAATCATGTGTTATGTATGTAAAAAGAATTTATGAAATTGTTCAGGGGATTAGATAGTTCTTTTTCTTTAGTTCATGCAATTTCTTTGTTCTAGATGCAGCTTTGAATGTAATAGCTATATGCAGCCTTTACCTAGGTTAGCAATTAAAACACCTCTCCTCATCACATAATTATATCTCAGAAGACAATTATGAATTCCATACTTAGATTTTTAACCTTGAATATAATCTCTTGGTTCATGTGTCTAGGTTTGCATAAACTTCAAGCTGAAATTATTTTATCTTTAGAAGAGAGTAGCAGGAGTGATATTTCCTGAATAAGAATTCTGTAACATCTAAGATAAAGTAAGCAAAGGAAAAATAGTAGTACAAAATGCAAAATGACTCTTCTATTTCCTGAGAACTTTGTTCTCCAAGCCAAAAAAAAATCTAGATAATGTTATGATATTCTGCTTCTTTTATTCAGAGTTGACATATGTGAGAGAAATCAGTAAAGGGATCAAATGTATCAGAGGATTTAGGTTTTATTGATTCCAATTTGCTGTATATAATCCACTGCAGTTTGAAATAGCAGCTTGGATTTATAAAGTTCAGGGGTCAGTATTTAAGAACTGTATCCTAGCACAGAAATAATTCTACAGTGACTTCTAATGAAGAAAATGTTCTACAGCTTATGTAATATTGACCATAGAGATCCTTTGGTGCATGGGTTGAGCAGATTTTGCTCATCTTAAAAGTAAAACTGAACCCCCCAAATTAGTCAAAACAGAACTGTCAGAAATGCTGACAGAACTGTAATAACTTTCTCTGAGACCAGACCATGCTCCTTATCTTGACAGCTTCCCTTGCCACATCAGCTCCTTGGCTCAGAAGGCTATGTAGTTTTGTTATTGTGTGGGTTTTGTTGTTGTTGTGTGTGTGTGTGTGTGTGTGTGTGTGTGTGTTTGTTTTGGTTTTTTGTTGTTTGATTTTGGTGGTGATGGTTTTTTTGTGGTTGGTTGTTTCCCAAAATGGCATCTGAGTCTGGCAGGGAGTTAGTTTCTATAGCTAACGACGATTAGCTAGCTGTATTTAGCAGATCCCTGTTAATTGGAAGATATGGTCAGAAAGGTTTCTGATGAATATCTACATAGGCAACATATCTGCTTCAATGAAATAGCTGCCATTAGTACCTGTAGGTAACCAAGATCAGGGTACAGAGGACACTGGATGGATGTGACTGAGTAACTTGGGCAACCCTCAGGGAATGAAGTGCAGTATCTGAGTGTGCAGGGAGGCAATAATAAGATCTTGCTAGCTAACAAATCATCTACCAAACTAGGATGTATCCCAGAGCAATGCAATATTTTCCCTCTCCTTCACTGGCCTTGATTTAAGCTTCTTATAAAATTAGAGAATTTGCTGATCCATTTTAATAAAAACTCTATTAAACCTTAAATGAATGTTATCAAAGGATTTTTGTGGTGATTCAAATATGTCTAAAATTAGATACAGGTATTCAACAGAGTCTGTAATATGAGTTTGTATAATTTATTTCGTAGCTTGGAAGAGTTTTTACTTAATGAAGGATATATCCAAAGTTTGACAAAAACTTTTACTCTCCCAAGGATGTGATGCAACCTATGGACAACCTCAGCTCCTTTACCTGATGTTGTGTCCATAACAATGAGATAGTCTTTACTACAGTATGTCTGTCCAGACATGTGAGTTAGCTGAAATTTTGCCTTTAATCTTTTCCAAGAAGCTCTATGATACCCTTCAGCAGCCTTATCAGTTAACACAATGATTTGGGTGGTGACTATATTTATCCTTACAAAGACACTTGGAGTTTTTTTTAATTGCACAGATATTTGTGGTTTTTTTGGAAGAAGTGACTTCCATTGTGGAAGAACAAGACCTATAGTAGAATGACTCTATTTGTGCAAAACCAACTGTGATGATTTTTTAAATGTAAGTTGGTTTATTTTATCTGTTTTCCATCCATTGAATCTCCACAAAGACTCCCCTTCATTTGCAGAAAAGTACATGGAAAACAATTTTCAGAGTAGCACCTCTGAGGAATCATTGAAATCAAGCCTCAGTGTTGTACTTAGAACCCTCTATGTTATGTTGTACTTACATAAAAGCACCACCTCATTTGTGGAATGAGCATGCCTGGAGCTGAAGGTATTTATTTCCTAAATTAAAGTAAAACATAGAAATAAACAAGATTAAAGTAAATATCAATAAAGAAGCAGTTCTCAAATAATCTAATAAGTCAAATAAAATATAGGAAATGAAGAAGATGGCAGAAAATTAATAGATGTGCTAAAAGCAACCTCATAGCCTACTGCCCAGTGCTGCAAAATTTACTGTTATACAAGTGCTATAAATTTGTGACAAAATACAGGAAAGGAAACCAGCAAAGTCAGTGCTGAAATGCATGCAATATTGGAAAATGTTTCTACTAAGTAGACTGATGTGATGGGTGCTAAAAGTTCTAGTGAATTCTGCAGAAGCATATAAGCCTGATGTAATATCTATCAGGAAAAAAATATGTTGATAATATAGCTATATAGATAGATACAATAACTTTCAAAATGTTGACATTAAGAATTTAAGTGTAAAGTATATTATTAGATTTTATTTGATCTCAGGCAAAAATAATAATAAACATCTCCTAGTGGTTTAAGTGATAGGTTAGGAAATACTGTCCCTTTTCAAATACACTGAGGCTTCCACAAGGCTTAAGTCATTAATATCTCTCTAATTTACATAGGTGTTGATTTATGATAAATGAAACTTTACATCCTTTTTCTAGGAGTTCCATTTGGTGGAATTGTTTTTTTTTTAAAGTTCCTTTAGATCTCATGGAAATCAGGATGCTTTTTCTATATGAATTCAGTGTTTTTCTGTCTGTCATATACAGGAAAAAACTTTTATGTCCTTATTTGTAGAAATGTACAAGTGTCAACATGTGGTCATTTTCACAGATAAAAGGCAGGCTGTTGTGTCCCCTGTCACACTGACAGTGGGAGAACAGGATTTCTTAATATTGTATTTTTCCTTGTCAATCATCTTCACTAAGTGCTAAAGACAGAGGCCTGTGTTTGTTGCCTGTGTCCAGGGATATGTTCCACTGCTCTTAATACATGGAAGGTGACAGGTCTTCTTATCTTCAGGTATTAAATTTGTCAGAAAGTGGTCAGAGAGCCTTGAAAGAAGCTCGAGGTGGGATTCAACCCACCCAGCTGGGTATCTCTGATGCAGATGTCTGAATCCAGGTGATATATCTCATGCTCCCTTTGTAATCAGGGAAAAGAAAAAAGCAATGATTCATCTGACATATTCTAGACATCACCACCATGCTGAAATCAGTCACACCATGCAGCCTTTCATTAAAGGGAGCTGAAGTGACTAGCTCAGATCTAAACATGTACAATGAATCTTACATTAATTTTCATTATTCCACTTTGAAGATGTTTTTTTTTTTTTGTAAGACACTTGCCAATCATGGTGCCAGGCAGAGTTGAGGGAATATATCAGAAAAAAAAAAAAGGAAAAGGTGGTTTTTTTAGGCCAGAAAGTCATCTTTTGCCTAATCACTGGGTAGCCCATATGGTCCTTCGGGATACCATATTGTGAGACTACATTCCTGTGCATTCATCAGATTTGTAAGTGTTATGTTCTGGTCCAGCAGTCTCTGACACAGATGGTTTAGGCGGTTTCCAGTTCCAGCTTAGATCATTATTCCAGCCCTCAAATGCCTATGGATGAGCTGGAATGTCTGTGTGAAAAAATCATGCCAGATGATTGCAGTGGCACCTGCTAGTTTGAAATCTGGGAATCTGTGCAGAAAGGAATGGTAGAAACTCATCATATAGTAAAACTGGTTCTGCATTATGACACTGTCCTTCCCACAGCCTCCCCTGTGAGTCCTTCTGTGTGGCTGCTTAGATGGTGGTTGGCTGATGGTTGTTACATGTACATACAGGAAAGGGTGTTAGTGTAGCTTGAACTAGCAGCTGTAGCATTGAAAATCCAGAGGCTTTCTTGGCTGTCTCATAGACCTCTCAGACATGCCAAAGAAGAGGTAAATTCTCATCTTTCTAACTTGCATTGAAGTATGAGCTGCTGTGTCTCTCCACTCCTGACAAAAAATACGGAAATTATCAGTGTCTACATTTCTCTCTGTAGAATGGTTAAAAACTGCCAGGCTCAAAGTGTCTCTCTGTGTTGTTTTATGTTTATAAAATGCTTGAAGATATTTGGAAAGAAGAAAATTGTAAGACAGGGGTATTGTTACTGTAGAAATACTTTTTCATTAGTTTTTTCCTCCTTGCCAAATTATAAGGTAGTATACATGTAGTTATTACATGTGTAAGATTAAAAAAACCCCTAACAAAACAATAAACAAACACAATAAATTTGCTGCTGTCTACTAAATGCCTTGAAATCAGAGAAAGAACAGAGAAAGAGCTATAAAATGAACTAGCGTAAAGCAGTTAAATGGTACAGTCTGCTAAGTCTGAATTCCACATCTGTGTGAACATACTTCAACCATTTTAATGCAATCAATTGCTGTCTGAGTGTGTATATGTCCTCATAAATTTGTCAGTCTCTCACATGAGGAATGTTTGACACTTATGCTTTAAGGTACTCCTTATAAAAGCTGTGCAAGAAGGGGATCAAAATAAGAAAGCTCTGCCAATTTAAATGTCACATTCTTGGCACAGGTTAAACACTCATAAAAATTTACAGTCAAGATTAAGAGATGAGACTTCATCTAGTACCCAAGAAAATGACCTGTTGGTACTTAAGTACATGAACTAGCTTATAAATGGAATAATACCAGCTTTAGAAGATCTGGATTCTCTGACCGAATGCATGAGGCTTTTTGATCTGCATGACTCTTTTTTCCTTTCTTTTTCTTTCTTTTTTTTTTTCTCATTATCATTTTTATCTGCATTTGACACTGTTCAGCAACTTGAACTCTCTTTTGTAAAAATATTTTGGAATATCACCTAAATAAGGGGAAGGCAGATGGAACAGATGTATTTATTTTGTATTGTGAGTCATACCAGTAAAATTGAGGTAGATCCAAGATCTGCAGATTCTCAAGCATAGCAAGCACACCATGGTATCTAGAGATGGAAGAGATGAGTAAAATATTTTTATTTTGCTGAGTCTGTATGGTTAAGAAAGTGCATTCAGCACAAAGAAGTGGAAGGCTGACTCCCTTGCCTTTGAATCTCCAAAAAAAGCCTGGATAGGCAATTGTTACGTTCCTGCATTTGTCAGAATTAAATATTTAGAAATATTTTTAACATTAGAAAAAACTATTGAGTTAAATGCACAAAGGTGAGCCTATCTCTGTGAGGAAACAGGAAAATACTTTTAAAGGATATTCTCCTCATTATCTTCTGTACTCTGGTTTTGTAAGAAAAAGTTACATCTCTTTTTCAGTGTGCTGCTGATCATCTGAAACACTAGCTGTCATAATGCATTGAAAATTATAAGTGTAGGAAACCATGATGACAAAGATTTCTTGGAACAGATTGTAGCTACTTACTTGGCTCATTTATATTGGTGTATCTTTCACAGCTGTTTGGAATTAGGATAAATAAAATAGTATTTTTTTTAAATGTGGGTTTTTTTCCTGAAAAGAAAACTGGAAAAGTGACAGCATTCTTACAGACATTTTAAACAAATTATTTTAATTTGACACTTTATTATTTTCATGGCATCTTTTTATTAAATTAATTTTTAAAAGATTGACAGCAGCTCCCCTAAGTAAATTCAATTAAAACATCATGTCATAGTTCTTGTCTGGAGTAACTCCTATTTTTAGTATTCTGAAGGGAAAAGGAGATCTGAAGGAAGTTCACAGCTGATTCTGGCAGTAGAGTCCCACCACTGCAGGTAACATGAATGTGGACTGGGTGTGCAGATATTCCTAGGGAACCTGGGGAGTTAACAGTGACTCCTAGAGCTCCCTTGTTCTCATTTCGTTCTCCAGCCATGGCTGTAGTGTCTGCAGCAGTCTGCATGCCAGTTCAGCATGCTGTAGTTGCAACTCCATAGCCACAAACTGGCTTTTTTTGACTTAGACATAGAAGTCAATTGTAACTAAATGCACACCATTTCCAAAGGTAGAATTTAGCCCAGTGCAAGCATAAAAAAAAAAAAGTATTTGTACATCTTTCATCCTAGACTAGATGACATTTTTGTGTTGAAATGCTGTGAAGCACACCTTCAAAATTATTCATCCATAAGAAAATTAACCCCCAATCATCTATTTAGTGATTTTTTTACATCAGTTCAGTATCTGAAGAACTACCCTTATGTATGTGTGTAAATATATATATATATTTATTTATTTTTCTATATATCTATCTCCTATCAGTGTGTTCATTTGACTGGGTATTCCTCTTAACTGTGGCAAGCCAAACCATCATTCCAGGTCATATCTCCTTTTATATGAACTATAATCAATTTGTTTCTCTCTCTGTATAAACATTATAATGACAGTAGTTGCTGTGGACAATAGGACAGAAATTGTGTCTTTTCCAACAACACCTTTCTTGTAGCTTATATAAGAGGCTGTCAATAGATATTTGATACTGCATTGTCACCTCAAAAAATACTATGTCCAGTATCTCAGTTCTAGACTTTAATAACAGTAATAAGCATAGTGCTTCAATGTAACTCTGTAAATATCTTTTATTTAGAAAGGTATGGTGATAAGTGTGACAGAAGTACTAGTTTTTCATTGGATATTTACTAAGGACCATAAGATGTAGGGATGAAGGTAAAAGAAAGTTTAGAAATCTTTTTTCCACCTTTGTCCTATATTACTGATGCCTTATTTTATCAGTGTAGATTTATTATTTCAGTAAATTGGTGGTTCAGGTCATTTTTGTAATGCAGTGGCAGACTGAAGGAGTTTTGAAGTACATGTAAACTCAGAAAGCTGTAATGAACTTCAAATAAGCAGGCATGATGTGTGTGATTCATTTTACTTTGTAGTCAGTGATGGCATGTAGGATTATTTAAGGAACAATTAATTTTATCCTAAGATAAACACCTAAAACAGTCCAGATGAACTGTGTTCTAAATGTACCCACTGCTCTTCATTGCCTGCAGTTGAGAATGTTATGACTAATTCTGCTCTAGTGTCTACTGTGTAGGTGTTCAAAGCTACATAAGGCTAATTCACTTGACTTTCTGTAAAGCAGTGTGTTACTAACAGGCATGGATATGCCAGGCTTGGTGTTCAGTTAAAACTCTCACTTCAGAAGCAGAGTTGTAACTCTAAGGGTGGAAGGATTTTCACTAAACTTTAACATTATGTAAAATGCTAATGAGTTTATTTAATCTACACTTTACTTGCCTTGCCTTTACTTGTTATCCTACTTTTCATCCCAGCGACTCCATGACACAGTACCAAGAATATGTTCTTTAAATAGTCTTTTTGTTTTAGCTGATGTTTTCTTTTTTAAGAAAATCTACTTGCTAATCTGAAAGTGTAGTAAATTTAAGATGTATTTAATTGCTCAAAAGCCTTCATGGTGTAGCCATTTCTGGATTATGGTACTGTCAGCTGAGATAATGTAGGCAATGGAACAATTTCTAGTACTCATTTCTTGGAGGATAAAGGACTTGTCGAGTTAAACCTAGCTTTCAGGAACTAATTAAACCTATCTTTTGTCTTGAGACCAATCTAAAAATGCTGTTCTCCTAACCTATTTCACTTATCTTCCAGAAGCAAAATGTCCATTCCTGACACAAAGCTGCATAAAGATCCTAAATGATTATAATTCACTCTATTCATAAAATGAACTGTGCTGGAAGGTTGAGTCTCTTTTCACATTATAGGTCAGTAGACTCTACTCAGGAATGATGGTGTTGTACCATGGATGTGGATGAGGATGTTTTGGGGCACAGAATACCCAGGAGAAAAATATGGCCATTCAACAGTCCCAGGCTCCCATGACACATATGGGTGGACCAAGAGCAAGGGAAAGAGGAAATTTATTTTTTTTTTTAATGAGAAATTATCTGTTTCCCTTTGTCTTCTTACTGGATATTTGGTACCAGGCAGCAGCACAATGTATTGCTGCTATCAGTCTCTCCTGCCCAAGAAAAGCCCTGAATCAAGTCAGGATGGGGCTGCAGGGAGCTAGTTGTATCCCACTTGTCCTGAAAGAAATTAAGGAGCTGGGGGCTAGGTCTAATTTATGTCAGAAGTTAGACTAATTCCCTGTATCTAGAAAATTCAGTCTCAGCCAAGGTCAACGTTGAAGAACAGAAACATTACTACCAGAGTCTTAAAAATGGGTCCAAAATGAAAAGGCATTCCACAATTAAATACTATAATATAGCTATTTCTTAATATAGAAACCTTTCCTGTTTATACCTTCTTTCCTCACTAAATGCAAGACAGGGTTACTGATTTCCAATCTGCTTGTACTGCTGTGTAGAGATATTTCCTTCCTGACTAGTTACAATCCTGCTAAAATAGGTTACCATGTCAGGTGGAAAGCCCATATAGATCACCAGGGAGAAAGCATTACACCAAGAGACACTTGAAAGCCATACTTTGCCTATCATAACTGAGACAGACTCTGTGAATATAATGGGAACAAAATCAGAATATCTCAGAGCAGAGTTAGCTCCAGGTGGTTTGAACATCATGCATATTGTTTTTATGGATACTCACTGGGACACAATGTACAGAATGTTTGATGAATCATTAATAGTCACGGGAGCCGTAAGACTAAATTCTTCACTTACCCCTCATCAGCAACATCCACATTGAATGGTACTGGGAAAGTCAAAAGCTGGGTCAGCAAACATAGTCCTCTGAAGGTTTAATGAGCAATTTCCATTTATTTGGAGGGACAGCACATCTGAAGAAGAAAAACACAGGTAAGTAAAACCTGACACCTGGTCAACTTCTGTCTCCTAGGAACTATTTTAGCAGATTTCAGTAGCACTCCAAGTGATTGTTTATATATACAGTAAAAATTCTTCCTCTGTGAAGCTTTCACAAAACAATTTATCCTCCGTTGAAAAATTGCATTCTTCCTAGCAGGGCGTAGTACGTGCAACACTCTGAGCTCAGTTCCTATGGTAATGCATGAAATTCTGTAGATCAAGGAATAAATTTAGAGGCCAGCACTATACTGTATATTTAAAATGAATATTCTCAACAAGCACTGTATACAATAGGAGAGTAGACCCAATATTTCCAGTCAGCCCAAGTCAATCATATTCACTTCTTCCCTTCTTCCCTTTGGGTACAGTAAATTATACATATAGAATATGCTGCAACCTAACAACCTTCTAAGAAAAGTTCCATTCAACTATCAAGAGAGAACTTTTTAATGTCTTCATGAATTAACTTGACACCAAAATTAGAATATGATCTTGAAATTTCATGATGCAGTAAAGTCAAGAGGCGTTATCAGGACAAAGGAGAATTCAGCTATTATGCTAGAAGACATGACTGATGTTAGCCACTGCACTAACAGTTTTGGCACAAAATCCAGCAGTTCAAGACCATGCTCTTATTGACCAAACAAAGGTTTCTGTTTCAGACTCAAGAATTCTTTGACCAAAATATGACCAAACCCACTGAAAACTTAGTGTTTACAGATTCACAGATATTAGGGGTTGGAAGGGACCTAGAAGATCATCTAGTCCAACCCCCCTGCCAGAGCAGGAT
>JANHGL010014472.1:81656-127889 GCA_024611195.1 Ceyx melanurus | reverse complement strand
CTGCTTTCCAGCAGATCACCTCCCAATCTGTACTGGTGTAATTTGTTATTCTTACCCAGATGCAGGACTCTACACTTCACCTTGTTGAACCTCATTAGGTTTTGCCCTGCCCAGTTCTCCAACCTGTCCAAGTCTCACTGAATGCCTGCACAGCTTTCAGGTGTATCTGCCAATCCTCCCAGTTTCGTGTCATCAGCAAACTCTGTCCTGTCATCAATGTCATTGATAAAGATGTTGAACAGGACTGGGCCCAGCTCTGATCCCTGGGGGACTCCACTGGTTACAGCTTTCCAGCTGGACTTAGCACCATTGATCACCACTCTCTGGACTCTATTGTCCATCTTGTTAATTGCATGGCATTCAACAAGGCCAGGTGCCTGGTCCTGCACTTGGGTCATAACCATCCCATGGCAAGTTACGGACTTGGGGAGGTGTGGTTGGAAAGCTGCAAGTTGGAAAAAGGACATGGAGGTACTGATCAATAGTCGACTAAATATGAGTCAGAAGTGCATGCAGGTAGCCAAGAAGGCCAATGGCATCCTGGCTTGTATTAGAAACACTGTGGCCAGCAGGAATAGGAAGGTGATAGTCCCACTGTACGCAGCTACACCTATTTGTCATGTAATAGCTCTGCTATGGTGGGATATAGGGATTTACTAAAGTTTGGGCATGAAATTAGGAGCTAGGATACAAGTGAGAATGAATACAAGGCTTCTTTTCTAGTTTTAAACCTATCTTTGTTGTCTAGCGAGGTAGAACTGAACGTTCAGAGTGACAATTTAGCTTCCTCCTTGACCAGCTCAAGGGGCGCTCCCTTGCAGCCTTGGTCACTATGCGGTGGGGCTGGGGCAGCTGCGGGTCCCCCAAAACCCAGCAGCCAGCGACCCCGTCCTGTTCCTTTCACCCACGGGGCGAAGACAAAGCAGATGGCTCTGTGTTCTCAGTGGGTCGCAAGGCCTAACCCCACCCCCACTCCCTGGATCCTGCCCGGGGCAGGGTCCCTTGCTGCTCCTGGGCCACCCGGCAGCTGCACCGGCTCCAGGGTCCACTGAGGCTGGCGTGGGGTATGGACACCCAGCGCCCCATCCTTCCGCACTCCACCGGAGCCTCCGCCTCACCCCCAGCTCCCCTCCAACCCCTTTGCCGCTCACCCCACAGGTGCAGTTTGTCCTTCATTTGAATAAAACCATCAGCAAAACCATTTGGTTGAGTCGGCTATTAAACCACTTAAGTCCAGAATCCATAGCATGAGTGATTTAGAAAGAACAGTTAAAAAGATGGAGAATATTCTCTATGGCTTTTTTTTTTTTTTAATTGTAAACTCAATCAGCCCTAAATGCTGCTTGGCCATCCACTCTGCTAATGAAAGTCTTGATACACAGTTGAAACAGTGTTTTAGAGGTGCCTGCTTTGTTTCCCCTCCTCAACCTTCCAATCAGGAAATCCTTTCCAGTCAGAAAATGCTTTCTTGGATATAAATCACTCTTACATTTGATTTTATTTTATTTTGTTCTGACTGGAGATTCAGGGCCTAATTAAGAAAGGCTATGACATAACCAACAGAGAAAGGCAATGAAATAGTCACCCAGTGAGAGCTGTGTGGTTCTTCACATCCAGGAGCAAGACCAGCCTTGGCTTTGTTGTGAGTTTAACACCCTTCTCATCAAAGTAAAGGAGCAGCAGGACTTGGGGATGAGCCAGCTCCATCAAAGCTCTGCTCTTGTGACAGTAACTCCTGAACACAGCCTCTTCAGCATCAGGAACAAGGGTTTAAGCTCACCCTTTCCAGTCAAATGCAAAGAAGATAGGAGTTATATCTACAATTAAACTGGACAAAATTCGGCTTTAATATCTATTAATTCCAGAGTAACAAAGCTGAGAGGAGAGTGACTAAAGCAAGAGTCACAACAGGATTAATCTGAAGTTACTTTTTTGTTCTCATATCATGCTAATAATAATAATAACAACCCTAATATCATGCTATTGTTCCTTTACAGAGACACCACCTTAAACTTGCCTGTTCTCCTGCAGTGTTTATGTGAGGACCTGGCCCAGATTGTATGCTCTGTGTCTCCATCTGTGCTGGTGGGTCAAACTGCTCTGCGAAAAGAGCTCTCCCATAGCTCCTCATATTCAGCTGAACTGTAGAGAATCTGAAGTGCCAGAAATTTGAATTGAACTCAGTTGTCCTTTTAATTTCAAAAATCAAGATAAACACACAACTGAAAACCTTACCCTCTTTCCCAGGTGAAAGGAGGGTGAGTTGAAGCAGTAATGGGAAGGGCTTTGCCTCCACTGTGGGAGCAGAAAGGTGCCAGAGCAGCAGGAATGTGAGCTGCTTCTCATACCCAAAGTGAAATTTAGCAGACAGAAATCCCTCAGAAGGGTTAATCTAGTCCACAGTGGAGATTGCTGACTGTGCTGTAGCCAGTGTGTGGGCCTTTGTGAAAACACTGTCTCTCATGTTTTCTTCTTTGACAATTTGCCATTCCAGACAATTGACAAGGCAGCACTCCTCACTGCATAGCATCAATGGAGGTGTGTTTCATTGCAGCTTCTACAACCATCTGGTTTTCTACTTCTCTCTCCCTTTCCGTTTCCTGTTGTCACTGAGTCCTAAACTCCTAACCTTTTACACATATGCACTTTTTTTTTTTTTCACTTGCTGGGGGGAGGTGCTGCACAATGTAGTGAGAGTTCAGTTGCTATATGTTCAGTTGCTAGCACCATATATGCTAGCCAGTTTTCTCACCCACACCCCTCTCTATGGGATTTCTCAGCACACTTGCTTCCCAGCTCCTGCCCTCAACATGTGGTGCAAAGTGTAGTGGAATATCCGGGTCTGAGGCCCTGCATGTACAGGAGGACTTTCCTGACTTGTATTAATATTGCTGCCAGGGAAATCTGTGGCATTTTGATTGCTTTGGAGCTCCAGTGCTGAAACACATTTCTTTCTTCTGATCCATATGACTCTTCTTTCAGCTTTTTGTCCTCTATGAAAGAGAGGGCAAAAAAAATTCTTTTGATGTTTCTAAGGATATTGCAAGATATTCTCAAGAAAACACCATTTCATTTGCTCAGGCTCTTGTTCCTGCAGGCTTTGATGACTTCCAGGATTGACTATTTTAATTTGTTCCTGGTGATGTTCCAGATTGTTTGCAAAACTGGCTGCAGATGGTTTTGGATGTTGCTGCTGCCAGAATTGTTACTAGTACTTGATCAACAGATCATATTTCTCCAGTCTCACGTTGCCTCTACCCTTGTGTCTGTTCAGCAGCATATGGCTTTAAAATTCTTTTACTGACTTATAAAGCTTGCATTGGCCCTGATTCATGTTACCTTCCTGACCTTTTAACTCTTTAAACTTTGGCTTAGGCACAGCTTATCTGATATAATGTCCACTGACAGTTCAGAGCCAGCATCCAGAAAACAGGGTCGAATATGGCTTTGGGGTTTGCTTCTAGTCATGCTTTTCTGCTACTTCAATGAAGTGAAGGAAGTGGGTTGTTTTTTGCCTTCTATCATGTAATATTAAAATGTTTATCCCAAGCTTTACTTTTCTACACACAGACACAGGCACACACAAAGTCAACACATAAACAGAACGTTGTTCCTTTAACATTAGGAAGTGCAAACAAAAGCAGTTTGATTCCCAGATGATGTACAAGAAAACTGGTCTGATAAAATCTGGAGAGCCATTTCCTGACTACACTGGATGAAGAGGGAGAGCTCCTTGTATGTGCATGGTGCAGAAAAAAACAGAAACACCATTTTCTTTTATTTGCATGGCCTTCAGGTATGTTTACTTAAACTCAGGAGTCTCATCTAGCTTTCTATCAACTTTGTGTTACCTCAGCTGAAAAAGCAAGCATGCAAAAACCCTACCTGGACAAGGTATATTTTGTCACACAGTATTTTCTTCCCTTCTAACTTGGAAGACTCTGCTGCTGGTTTTCATCCCTGTCAGATGCAGAACTGAGGACAACAGAAGGGAACTGTGTTCTTTTCACCTGTAACTGCATGTGCTCATATACCTTTTATCAACATTGGTTCAGAGCAATGGTACAGCAGGTAAAATTTTGTATCTGAAATCTATAGGAATTTTCCTGGTGGCTTGGTTACAGACAAGGATTTAAGGAATCACATTTGAAGCAGCTTAGACTGTCAAGTTTGGCAACAGCATGGAGAGATATTACTGTTGGTAACCCAAGTCAGAATTGCTCTGGGGACCACTGAGATCTAATCAGGAGATTTAGAGCCCTCTTGCAGGGAGGAGCTGCTCTGCAAGCCTAACCACTGGTATTTATTCTTCAAGGGCTAATTCAAGGTGGTTTTGTCTCCTCTTTATAGCCTTAAGCTTCTCTGGAGTACTGAGATGTTTGTCTCCATCTGGAAGGAATTGAAAGTGTTCCCTTCTGCTCCTACCTCCATCTGCAAGACTAGTCCAGGACCAGAGTGCATTCCTCTCCCTTGCCTTCTCTGACTGCAATGTATTTATTTCTGAGAATATACATGAGGGGTTTTTTTCTCTTTGCTTTTAAATGGAGGAAAACAATATCGATCTTTTTAACTGCATTTCCACAGAACCTTTCAATTACTTTGAAGTTAAATGCATTAACATTTCAAATTAGAAATGCATAATTTGGGTTTGTTGACTTGAACATTTTAGTTCAGGAGTCAGAGTGACTCTGATTCCTTGCGGGAACTGTGTAATTCAAATGCATCATTCCCATTTTTCCACTATGATTTGATGTTTCCAGATTTTGCAAAAAGAACTAGGCCATGTATTACCTGAACTAAACTCCCATGAGGCGCTGCTATGACTTTTGTGACCATGAGGTGAAGTCTTATTGATGTTTTAACTAACCAAATGTTTCCCTTGAAGTTAGTGCTACATGGTGACGATCCAGAAACTTCAAGGAATATTATTAATATTTCCTTACAGTAAAGTTCAGGTTTGAAGAAAATGCACTTTCCATGAGAACACATTCATGGAAATTTCCCAACTAGTCTTTTTTAAGAACTAGAAAACCAGCTCTTAATTGAAAGAGGGTTTGTGCCAAATATTAACACCCCTAGGGACAGCAAAACTGATTAAATATGTGTCTAATGTTCTGTTTTTAATCCAAGGGGAACTACATCTATGGCATACGTTTGTAGGGTTTTTTCATTTTTCTGAAAAAGTGTCTAAGTAAAACAGCATGTTCTTTGTACTGGGATCCCATTCCTCTTGGGTTACTCACATCATGCTCATATCCCATAACTGCTGCTTTTTTCTCAGAGCGAGCAGACATGCCAGAAACATGAGGACTTAGAAGCAACAATGAAGAGAACACTGAAATGGTCCTTATGAGTGCCTGACTACCTGATAGGTCATGAACCACCATGATCTAGAGACCTGAGTTTTCTTACAAAGAAAGGCATTATGATAGTGTCCATTGACTTCCCCCACAGTGCTCACTTTTGCCCTCTTACTGTGTCAGTGAAACAATCAGGCCGTAGTGAGAGCACAGAAAGACAAGTGACCTCAATCAATTTGTCCCTTCCTGAAACTACAGCTGTTGTGAACAGTCCTACTTGATGACTAAATGAATCATGTGAGGTACTAAAAATGGCAAAGTTTTGCTGCTCAAAAATCCAGGATTTTACAGAATCACAGATTGGCTGAGGTTGTCAGGGACCTCTAGTGGTCGTCTGGTCCAGTCCCTTCTGCTCACAAAGAGCAACCTAGAGCCAGTTGTGAAGTATCATGATTAGACGGCTTTTGAATATCACCAAAGATGGAGACTCCACAGCCTCTCTGGGCGATCTGTGCCAGTGCTTGGTCAATCTCACAGTAAACAAACAAACAAACAAACAAACAAACAAAAACAAGCTTCCTTATTGATGTTCAGAGGGAATGTACTGTGTTTCACTTTATTGACTCTGGTCCTATCTCTAGGCACCACTGAAAAGATGTTGGATCCATCCTCTTTGCACTCTCCCTTCAGGTATTTGTACATGTTGATGACGTCTCCCTTAAGTCTTCTCTACTCTAAACAGTCTCACTTGTCTCAGCCTTTCCATAGGATAAATGCTCTCATCCCTTATTCATTGCAGCCCTTTGTTGGACTCTCCCTAGTATGTCCATGTCTCATTCTGAGGAGCTCAGGACTGGACACAGCTGTGGCTTCACAAATGCTGAGGGGAAGGATCACCTCTCTTGATCTTCTGGTACTACGTCTCAGGACACTATTAGCCTTCTTTCTGTAGGAGCATGTTATTGGCTCATGTTTAACGTGATGTCCACCAGGACCCCAAGGTCCCTTTCTGCAGTGCTGTTTTCTAGGTGAGTGACTTCCATTGCACAGTGGTGCATGGAGTTGTTCCTCCCTCGGAACAGGACTTTGTACTTGGATTACTGAAGTTGATGAGCATTTCCTTATAAAACTGATACCAGATAACAGTCTTTGCTGGGCAGACACTAATCACACTAAAATATAGAAGATAATTTAGAGAAAACCATTCTGATCTTCTATCAACACTTACTGCTTATGTATCTGCCACAAGAACTATCAGTCATGAAAATATTTTATCTCCTGCTGTACCAGATCCAGCTTTTCCAGAAAATGTGCATGTTACTGGGAAATATATTCTAACAATAATGAAAATCTAAAGGTGTGGAGCTACTAAGGTTACACTTAGCATGGATACTGAAGCTTTTATATCTCTGAGAGAGAGCAAACATCTTGGGTTTTACCTCTTGAATTACTCCCATTGCTGCACATGCTGAGAGGCACAATGTAACATCTATGAAAGCAAATCCACATGTCTGTACTATAGACCTTTAACTTACTCAGAATGATCAGATGGTGTATTACAGAACAGCCAGGTGACTTAAGGAGATATGGATCAGAGTCAAGATTGCCTTGGTAGCTGTAGTTTCTCATTAGTTTTACATTTGTAGGAGTTATAGCAGTATTATTGTAATAGCTGTGATATCAGCTCTCTAGGTGCTCATTAAGATACTGAATTATTTTTCTTAAAATATATTGCACATTAATACATGTATATGTGCATATACAGTTTTTTTTAATTAAACTTGTAAGATGGCCAGCACTTTTCACTGGTACTTATGTCCTGGAAAGCCTGATGGATAACTGTAACTCTGGCAAATAAATTTACTGAGATGACTCTAAGGCTTGAAAGCCATTTTTATAATCTGAAATGTTGCATATCTTTTAAGAAAAAAGGTATCATCCAAAAGTCACATGTAAATAAAGGCAAAGGTTAAATCAAATCTGAACCTCTTTTACAGTACAGAAGTGCAGAGCTGAAGGCACTTAAAACCATAGTCCAGTTCTGCAGACAAAATAATATCCTGAGAAAAAGCAGAAATTCTGACAGAAACTCATCCATCCATAACAAGCGGGTTCTTCTCATCACTGAGCACAAAACCAGAGAAGCAGAAAAGACCAGCAAAGCAGTTTAGAAAAAGAAGTTAGTTTACTTTTACCACTAACTGTAGATGACTAATTGGAGAGCACTGTGTGACAGCAAGCTCATTGTTTATATCAAATAACCCAGAGAAATGATTAGACAAGTGAAAACACTTCCAGGAGGCTTTCAATGTGGCAAAGGGTTTCAGGTTGGCTTTGCTAAGCTAAACTCCGCTGGAGACACCACATGTAACAGATTCTCAGTGACTGATACTGGTCTTCATGTACAAGAAGAGTAGTGACCATGTCTGTCAGGACAAAAGCTTTAGCTTTCTGGCTTCTGCTCTCCCTTAAATGGATAGGAACAGAGTTTCTCTTGGAACCCCTTGAGAATGCCAAATACAGTCTCTAGAAAATAAATGCATTCTTTCTTTTTGCAAAATCACCTTTAAAATATGATACAGAGCTAATAAATCTTGAAGTAAATAAGAATTAAAAATGGGAAAAGGAGGGAGACTTATTTAATAACAATATTAGAAGACAAATAGACAAAACAGTTCAGTGTGATGTGGACTGTTAGCGCATCTCTGACCTGCAATGCCAAAGTTGTCCCTAATGGAGAAAGTGAAGGAGCTGCAGTGCAATTGGCACTTGTTTCCAGATATGCTTCTGGATTAGATTAGGACATTTGTGACAAGAGGTTCCTGACCAGAAATATGTGTGCATGCACCACCCAGATGGCCAACACATGGACTGGAAGTGCATTCCAGCCTCAGCATGTCTGCTGTACAGTGCATGTGCTATGCAGCTGTGCACACATCACCAGTCATATGGATCCAGTACACACTGCATTACCCTGTCATTTCTACAGTCTATAAACTACTGGGGCAATCAGGCATATGGCACATGTAGACAATGTAGATTTTCTGTCTGCTTTTGAACTTCCTACATCCAAAGATTCATCATGAGGGTAAAAAGAGGACATGCCTGGGACAACACAGACAAATGGGGAACATTCTTTCTTACATATGATTTACCCAAAATGGAATTTTGTAGAACTTGGAAGATACCTGTTGTGCATTTATGAACTGGGACCCGGACAGTATTAGCAAAACAAATGCTTTGTTCATCCAGTAAAAAAAGTGTTTAATACATGAGTCCTGGATCAAGCTGAGAATGAAATTATATCAAAGCAAAAATGCTCCGTTCAAGCAATGCAACATAGCTCCCAGATGTATAAACCTTTGGAGTAAAATAAAACCACATGATTCCCATTCATAAAAGCAGTCTTTGGTGGCATTTGCTCTGCCTTTGACTTGCAAACATTCAAGTGCGAAAGCTTTTGTTCATGCGGATATCTGCAGGGCAGTGAGTACTCCTTCCTACACATATGCTGCTGGTATTAAAAAGTATATATATATACACAAACCTCTGTGTAAATAGGCATCTACTATAGTGATTTTCTTGAATACCCCTCTACATTTTGGGAGTCAGGAAGCAGGCACTGTGTGGTTTTGATAAGCAAAGCAGATAGAGAAGAACAGAGCAGATGAGTTCATCTAAACTGCCATTAAACAGAATTATTCAAAGGAATGTGTGAAAAATCAATTATGTACTTTGGTAAAGCACTGCCTAGGAAAGAGGAAATAATGGAAGTGATACATTGCTCATAGTGATGGGTGTGCACATTTTTCAGCTGTGTAGAAGGTAGAATTTTATGGTGCACAAGTAGAGAGGCTTGAAAGATTTACAGAAAAGAAATTCACAGTAAGAATGCAGCGAGCATTTTTGCCAATAACAGAACCTCTTGCAGAATGTTTCTTTCCCTTGTCATTTCAAGACCTAAATGTTATTCACTGACACGCAAACTAACAATGACATTTGAAAGCTTGCGCAGTGCACTTGCATCCAGCTCCCCTAGGAAAATTCAGGCAAACACCTGATGCCTGCTGGGAATTTTGCTGTGGGTGCCAGACAGCTGCTTCCCAGCAGTGTTTCCAGGTGTCCTTATTTGGTTGGGAGGTCACTCCAGCTGCAGACACAATTGTAGCAGGGATCCAGGAAGGCTGGAGAGTCAGAGGACATGCTCTGATTTTGCTGCTTGGGCTACCTTGGTTTTGCCCTCATTTAGAGCACCTGGCTTGTTGCAGGATGCAGATGTTTGCTCTGTTACCCAAGAACCAGCACTTCATTCCCTTTATAATGAGCACCGTGACCTGGGGGAGTTATTAAATCTCTGGTTCAAAAGAGTCTAGTTTTCCTCTCTTTTTGTTTCTCAGATGACAGTCTAAAGTTCACAAGCAGATCAGTGGAAGGAGCATATAGAAATTAAAAACTTAATTTTCAAACTCCTTTGAGTCAAATCTAATTGACACTTTGAATTACAGCCTGTGCTGTTCTTTGTTTCATTTTTCTTTGGGGAAATCTCTGGTTATAGTTTTGCTTTGTCCTTTACTATAATTTTACAAGCCTGTATTTAAAAATTATTCTGAAGCATATTTAGGACTAGAGTCTGAAGCATATTTAGAACTACTGCAGTGCTGGTGTGAGTCCAGTCAATATTCAGAATTAAAGAGATTATACCTTACTCAGGAGACTAGGTACCTTTTTTTAAGAGTACCACTTTAATTAAAAAACACAGGCTATATATTAGCAGCAAGATTATGGATCACCATATGCCAGTCAAACATAATGAAATACATGCAAATGTTAGATGGCATATTCTTTTGTCTCTGAAATTAGCAATCTCAATGAACACTTTATGCTGTGTGTAGGGATTTATTTATTTGGCTTTATATTTAAAAGTGCCTATCCAAGTGTGTACCTTTTGAAATATAAAAAAGGTTATAAATAATCCATTGGCAACAGTGCTTTCTTTATAGCTTATGGTTTGGCATTCTCACTTTCCATCAGGGATATCTACATCCCGCACAGCATTAACATTGAGTTGAGGTGTCCCCTTGTCTATATAAACATGCTTTTGCCTTTGGAGGTTATTTGCATCACAGGGGAAAAAAGTGATGAAATTGAAGCCCTACAGAAAATCACTTATGCTTAAGAAACACATTTCAACCTTTCTGTCTGAACAGGTTTGTTTTTATTTCCAACTTCATTCTTCAGCATTGTCACCCATTTACTTGGTCATTTGTATTTGGGAAATCAGGGGATAAGAGAACATTTGCTTTTTGCATTGCTGTCCCTGTCAAGAACTGTAGCAGAAACTGGAGAGTCTTGATGTAACAGTTCCAGTCACTGAGTGTGTCTGAGAATCTTAAAAAAAAAAAAAAAACAAAACCCAAAACTAAATTTAAGTAAGGGACAACCTCACAACTCTGAAATATGCAAATAGCATGGAATATATAGGAGAAAAAAAAATCTAGAGTGTGAAGCTGATATGAAGAAAACTGAAGAAATAAACTTTCTGATTTTTGCATCTGAGAAGAAAATAGATTCTTAAGGATGTCACTAGTATATGTCATTAAGCTTTTGCCAAGGGGAGGAAATTGTACAGTCCTTTTTTTTTCTGATAGAAATATTATTTTAATACTATTACAAGGTCTCGGAGTTCTGTTGGCATAATTTTTTGTATATTAACATAAATTGTTACTGTTCTGTCTAAAGATAATCTATCAGTACAGAAGTTCCACAATGATCAAAGCAATATATTTTAAAAGGATTGCATGTGAGGATATTTCCTTTTAAATCAATATATCAGAATACTTTCTTTTCTTTCTTTCTTTCTTTCTTTCTTTCTTTCTTTCTTTCTTTCTTTCTTTCTTTCTTTCTCTTTCTTTCTTTCTTTCTTTCTTTCTTTCTTTCTTTCTTTCTTTCTTTCTTTCAATAGTGGTAAAGCCAAATATTATAAATCCTAAAGGTGCTTATCAATAAAAGGGCTAGATTCTAGTCCTGATGTGATTTTGGTTTTCAAAAGTCAACTTTCACATCTATTTAAAATATTATTTCGATTATTTCCTATTATTATCTATTTTTAAATAGTCCATTACTGTTTGATTGTTATGAAACTAAAAATAAAATGTCGCATTTATTAAATGTCTTCAATTTCCTGACATCTATAATCCCATATATACAGAAAGCTTATTGCACCTGTAAGTATTGTTTGGGACTATCTAATCAGAAATTTTTGTCACAGGCAAAATTTAGGTTGTTCTTGTCAAGTTATATAGAAAATGAGAAATTATATCTGAGAAAACCTAATAAAATATACACTTTTTCTACAGTTGAACCACAAGATGTCACTGTTTCTCTTTCATAAGAAACAATCTTCAGCTGTGAAAGTAGTCCAGATTCTTCTTAAATTGACAGAAATACACAGAAATGACATAAAAAGCACAGAAATTAAGTCAGACGTTTCCTTTTGCATGTGTGAGTCAACCTAGGCAATGTGTTGCCTATGTAGAATAACAATTTAATATTCAATTCATTCTCATAATGTACCAAGATTGATATATTTTTGGTACATCCCTCCAGACAGAACGGACACATATCAATATATCCCATATTGCATAAAAAGTCAGGCAGAGCTGAATAGAGTTCAAGAGAAAGTTAATGTACAACATTAAAACTTCATGTATACTTCCCTGTTTAGCACTGAATTTCTATAATGTATCACTCTTTACTATCACAAAGCTGGATCTTGACAAACACATTCTGTTTCTTGAGATTTAATATGATCCCCCTACAAGATCCTCAGTTGCCTTCATATATGGTTGCCCATCCCAGACGCTCCAGTGGGATGCTGGAAACTAACTTAGAGAGGCTTTAAGAGGTCTCAGGAGTCCCTCGGGGCACTTCAGAATAAATACCTTTTCATATGGTCACTGTGATTATTCCTTTTGCACGTGGAAGTCTTTCCTCATTGCAATACGTGGGGGAACTCTCTCACTCTTTCTCTCTCACCAAATCTCCTTCCAAAGTACTTTGTTCAAAACTCCAGTGATACCAATCTGTCAATTCACACAAGCCAAAATGATGATTATTTACTTACTGATGGCTGTTGATTCCACTTTTCACTTTCCTGGGCTTTCTTGGGAAGCAGTCCTGTTCTTTCTGAGTTTTTCTCTGAGCTAAGCACACTGCTTGCACATGATAAAACCTGAAGGCACTGCATTGGTATCAGATTTTTCTCATACTGTAAGTTCTAGCGGTGTAGATACTAAGAAATATTGTATGCGGGAGACAAGTGCTCCTGGGTTTTTCTGGAATGGCTTATGTAGAATGGAGGCATTCTGGAACACTTTGCTCACCTTTCTGATTTCTGTCCTCTTCTCACAGCTTCAGTAAAAGGGACTCTTCTATTTTCATTCCTTTTGTGGGATGACATGTGAAATATATGGAAAATGTGTAGGAAGGTTTTTCACAATCGCCGATTTCATCCCTGCAGCCCACTGTGATCTCAAACTGAATCACACCCCATTTTCTGAATTTCTGAAATAAATCACATGCTATTCTTTAAAATGGCAGCCAGGAGTCAGTGAGAGGCGGATGCAGCGATATGGAACAGAATAGAGTGCAGTACCTGTGGAATTTATTTTTTTTTCTGAAGTCAAGGACTACATCATCTGTCATCTCTCACTGAAGTCTGAAATTTCCTATACTGAGGATCTCCTAAAAATAATTATGCTTTTAATCTTCATTATAAACAATGAGGGTACTTTGCATGAATCAGGCTCACTAGTTCTCCTTCTAAAAAAGACTGGAGCTAGCAGTTTGCGGTGAGGGATTGTGTGGTGGTTAGCAAGACATATGGTGTGCAGCATAAGGACCATACTGGATGCAACTGAAGGCAGTAGCAAAATTCCCACCCACATCAGCAGATCCAAACCTGGCCCATAAACACTATATTTATTTGACAAGCCGTACTATAAATTACTTTCCAGTTTATAAACGGACTTTAAAGAGGAATTATGGATGCCATTGAACTCTGCCATGCCAGTGTACTTGAAGGTAGGGAAGATGTGTGGAGATAAGAAGGATTTGTAGACAGTTACCTAAACCAAATATATGGTGACAACCATATCCTAGAAAAATTTCTATTGTTTTTGGGAATATTTAGATGAATTAGGCAAAGTTATCCACAGGGTGGAGGATAGGGATGTGGTATTTATTTTATTTATTGATCTGAGCTGGCTGGATGACACATTTGCTCCTTGAGTTTCCTGTTTTCACAAACTGCAGTGAAAACTGCCTCCAGACACTAAAACTGTGCTCCCACTTGGTCATCTTCTGCTACTATTACACAATAACTCAGGGTCTGACAGCGGTGTGGGCAGATGCATCTTGAATAGCCTCAGCAAGCCTAAAAACAGCATGGATGTCTGCAGAGGCTACAGCTAAAGACTCTTCTTGTATGACAAAATGTAACCCATGGTCTTCACTGCAGGATTGCTGGGGTTGATTAAAACACAGCATCTTTACTGCAGTCATGTCTGGTTGCAGCAGTAAGTTGCTCAGTGACAGCTTCTCTCCATATCCACTTTTGGTAGAATATGCAAACAAACAAACAAACAAGAACCCTAATTCACCCTAGACAATGGAGTTATGACAGAAATTTTTATTTTTTTTTTCCTTTTCTGGACCATGTATTAAATTTTATTTTGCTCTCAATCAAAGGAGACTTTTTTCCATAAGAAAAAATAGAGGAGATCCTATTAGACAGAAGACAGAACAAGGTAGTGAGAGTGAGGGGGTTACAAAGCTCTCCAGTGTCTTCTTTTTAGCTGTATTGGGGTTTTTTATTATTATTTCTATTTCAGTTTAAATGAATAAAATAATTTGTAGACCTTAGGACCCTAAGGGATACTGAAGCCTGCAGCAAATTTAGGCATACTTACCACTTCAAAGTGAACTAGACTTTCTTTTACAGCAGACTAGTTATTATTTCAGGTTGGGGAAAATCCAGGGTATTCTCACCAGAGATGAGTCTGGAGGAAATGTACTTAGCTTCCAGCAGAAATAAGGTGTTTCTGAAATGTTACCATTTTATATAGGGCTGTTCCCTTTAATATTTCTCTTCTGTTGTCCAAGCAGTCAGAGTTTCAGTTGATACTGAACTACAACACTCAAAATCTACCCAAGTTTGGGCAGTTGGACACTTTGAGGACTTTCTGATCCGATGACTTCTGGTTTTGGTAGTCTTAGGGATTGTGGAAACCTGTTCAAATTATAAGGGACCATTATTATAGTGTTTTTCCACTTGTTATGACTGCACTAGCAGATCCCAACAGACACCTATACTCAGCTGTGTCATGTATCATTTTGCGAGATCAGATGATGGTAGATATGAGGTCTTCATCATAAGGCCATAAGTGAAGCCATGTACTAAGTGCTTTCTGCGTTGATTACATATTGTTCAGGTGGTGGTACAAATTAAGAGCTTGGGTGGAAAATCCTAAATTTAATCCATCTGAGAGTGATGATTGGAAGAAAGATTTTATGAGGTTCAGTGGCAGAAATTGAAGGGCCAAGCTCCTTTTTGGGCAGCTGGAGCAATGGTGCCAACCTGTGGAAGCCCCAGGTACTGGATTGGGAAGTTCAGCCTGAACTTCAGAGAGAGAAAATTTCATTGGCACTGATGACATGTCAGCAATTCCTAGTGTCAGACAGCAGCCTCAGTACCTCAGGCACCTCTATAATAAAGCAGTAAATGAGGTGAATAGGTTTAAGGGAGCAGCGGTAGGTACCAACACCCTTCATGTCTCTACCCATAACTGAAAACTTTACAAATCTTATTTCCCTGTTGTTGTTTTTTTTTTCTCCAGTATTGAGACTATATTGGATCAGCAAGTGATGTCTTAAAAAACACCTGATTCCTGTTGAAATCCATCTGAACAACTGACAAATGCCATTGCTATTGTGCTGTATGAGATCAGTTTTAAACTGGGGAAAATTAGAAACAAAAACACAGTCAACACCGTGGTTCGCTTCAAAACCCACAGGGAAGCTACTTCAACAATTTCTTGTATTTCTCTCCACTCAGATGTACACAGGCTATATTTTTTAAGATCAGGACTTCAGAAGCTTCCTGAAATAGAGTGCAGAAGAGAAGGAGAGAAAATGGGTGACTGGAGACTAATGTCCTTCTTGCTTTAGGTAGTGGGCCTCATTATGATTTTGCATACCTTTTAGCTAACTCTGAACAAAGTCCAGTGCTCAGTGACATTGTGCTCATTTATTTTATGGGCTAGATCTCTATGGACTCATAAAACAAGGACTGGATAGTGCTTCTTTTTAGATTTATTATATTTAATTTCCTAGTACAAATGTACAAGAAACTACATCTAGTTCTTTAGGCTTCTTTGTCTTAAATCTAAAATAAAATTGAATTAAACCTAACTAATTTCAACCACTAGCCAAAAATATCTTTTGTGCATTCTTCCAAAGCCTTCCCTGCAACAATATTCCAAGACTTTAAAGGCCAGCAAGCTGCTAGCCTTATGCACTGGGAAGATCATTAAAACCTTTTTTAAAAATAATTGTTGGGGTTTTTTAAATTTTTTTTTTAAATTTTTTTTTTTTCACCAACTTGAGGAAGTACCTTCAAAGGAGAAGGTTAAGAAACAGAACAGATTATTCTGTGAACATCTGAACTAGTGGAGTCAAAACTAAACTGTCTTGACTTGGGTGTCTTAGAAGGTACTATTTTGATTGACATTTAGGGGAAAATTTTTTCTAGTTTGTTGTGCTTTTTTTCTGCTTTTTTTGCCCTATAGTGAGAGAATCATGAATTCTCTCTCCATAGTACATTCTTTGGTTTCTTTCACATGAGTGTCTTCTAGGGTGTCTCTCTCTCTTTAACTGCTCATATTCTTAACAGCATCTATGTCCAAATTGGTTGAATAAATCCAGAAGGATATGTGGGAAAGAGCAAAAAACCTGCAGACTTTAATGCAAGAACACTGGTTATATAATACCCACCCTTTCTGAATGATAAAGTAAGAACATTCTTGGCAGTATCCCACAGGTGTGGGAAACTCCTTGGACAGCAAGCATGGTATGTCTGTGTCATAGCTTGATGAGCTGCCCAGATACAAAATGAGAGTTATTTGCAAGTAGGATCATTTTACACAGGAAGCCATGTCTGTCACTATTCACATTCACTGTCTTTGCCCAGCTGTGATACTAAAGCTGACTCCAAAGGTAGATCTGTCAGGGACTTCATCACTAGTGCTTCCCTGGACTAAATAGTTCTTTTCCCATGGGAAAGCACCTGAGTGACTCAGACTGTGAAAGATAGTTCTTTGTCATGTCCAGTATATAAAGCTTGGGGATCCGGAGGGTCTCTAAGCTAAGAAAAAGCAGGAGAGAAAAAGCATGCAAGCTAAGCATGCATGCTAGCTGGTGGGCTAGGCTCTCAGCTCGAGTTGTTGGCATTCTTCCTCTCTTGAGGGGTTCTCCTCAGAGCATCAAGGAGGACTCTGTCCATTCTGCCTTCAATCCTGATCAGTGTGTTCCTGAACTCGGTGCCAGAATCCAGCTCCTGAACACAGCTCCGTCTGCTGCAGGGCCCAGTCTGGGACTCTCCCTGTGCCTACTCCACAGCATCAGTGATGGTGACATAATTACCATCAGGGCAGTTGGATTTGGTACTGGTTTTCTACATATTTATATATATTCCTTTATTATTATTTTAATTTTCATTGAATTGTTCTAGTTTCCTTTTCTAATCGCTAAGTTTCTCTCACTTATTTCTTTTCTCTTCCCCTTTGGGGAGGGAGGGGGGTTAAAAGAGAGCGTCTGTTATTGGTCTGGGGGTTGCCCAGACCCTAAACCGTGACACATCTACAGATGTCACCTTCCCTTGGCACTCATCTCAAGACCATCTTATTGAAAAACAAAAAAAAAAACCAAACAAACAAAAAACCCAAACCAAACAAACAAAAAAACCCCAACTCACTGACTTCCTACCAATTTCCAACCTACCCTGCCCAAATGTCAGTTTTAGATATATAACACCAAGATTGGCCCAGAGACAGGTACCACCACTTGGCTTCCCTTATGGAACGGCACCATCTTATAGCTGGTGTTATAATTTGATGCCTTGTGAGATCCATTGTTTTATTTTTGTGTGGAAATGGAAAAAAAAAGGGAAACATGGTAGATAGGCAAGTAAAATGGGGAGGGGTACTCCAGGGGGATCACCTCAGGGCTGAGCATAGCAATTCCCTGCTCTTAAAACCACATGCAGACCAGAGTGACTTGTTTTGAAGCACTTAAAAATGCAACTGTATGGAAATTGTTGAACAATACATGTTACAATGAGGGTGGATATTTCAGTGAAGTGAGATGTTGCAGTCAGTTTTGTCTACTGACTAATGCCACAATCTAAGGGACAGACTTCACATTAAACAGATGAGAATGAGAAAACTCAGCAGCACCCCCCACTAGCCCCAACTGTGCTCTGTAGTGAACATGGTGATCATAGGCTGGCATAACTATTGTAGAAAATGAGGTCGGAAACATTTAAAAACATTTTTGAGTGAATTCTGTTTATTAAACACCACTGAGACCTTTTATATTAATTTTCAATCCTTTCAATAACTTATTTTCCAACATCAGTAAATCACCCACCTCTTCTTCAGATCTTAATTAGGTTGTCAATTAGGTAAATCACATCTGCTTGTCCTTTTCACCACCTTTCCTCATGTACAATACCTCTGGATATTTTAGAGTATATATCCACGTTGGCAAGGCAAGATTGGCATTGCTCCCACTGCTATTGCCACCCACCCTCTGTTATCACAAGGGTGCACAAAGATGCAGTAGGGTTGAAGATCACTTCTGTTGCAAATGAGTTGGGTTTGAACAAGGGAGTTACTCTTGGCTGAAAACCCCTTAGTATACATAAGTATAAACAAAATCAGCAATAAACATGATCAGTTTGCATGACTGTGTACTTAGTGTAACGATGAAATAGTTGCCTGGGCTTAAACTGCTGCCAGCTGCTGTCACTGCATATTCCTTGTTGTGTACAACTTTTCTTTAGTCTGGAGAAGCAGGCACCGTTTCAAAGAGGATGCAGGTGTGGACTTACACCTGGCATATTTGGAAGATTTACCTCCTTCACCCTGCATGCCCAACATGATGCTGGCAGATGGAGTGTCATGAACAACTCCGTCCTGCTTCTCAGTAAAAGGTACTGTGTGCAGGGTGCTGGGGACCTCTCTGCAGAGCAGGTGATCAGTCCTGCTCGCAGCACCACTGCAACACGCTTGTGCGCTGGTGCTGCAGGCACCCAATATTTGCCTCCCTCATCTGCAATGGGGCTGAACATACCCAGAGTCCTTCATCAGTTTATTAGACTGGACAAGGCTTACATTGTGTGTCTTAAACTCCTGTTGGTGTAGATGGTATCAGGAGATACCAGAATTCTCCTGGGCATAATCTCTCTCACTCATCAGAACGCTTTCACTTCAGTATGTCACAAATTCAGGTTTCTCATTACTGGACACAGCTGTGGAAAAAACATCTACATGGATGGATGGAGACTGCAAAATCTGCCTTTGAGATTGTAGGTCCCGAGTCTTCTCTTCAGAGCATTTTATGGAGACATTGCCACTAAGAAAATGTAAGTATGGAATGAAAATAAGGTGCTACTATTCAAAATTCCCCCCTCAGAAAGAAATGTACCATTGCACTTCCCACACTTGGAAATTACTCACCTAACATGAAAAGCAGTGTATGATTGGTCCTTCTTAGTTAATTTGCTTGTGAAGCATAATAATAGTGTGTATATTACTGAAGAAGGCAGATTTTACAAGTATTCCTTTAACAATTTAAAACAGTTGGATGAGACATTTTTAAATGATACTGCAGTTTTCAAAATTAAAAGAGCTAGATTTCAGATTTTAATCTTCAAAAGTTAGAAAGGTCCTAAGTTAAAATTGCATCTAAGTTTATTTTGCTGCTGTGTGTGTGCACTTTGAAACAGACTAGTTGCATGAACTTGTGGTGATGTACAGGTCAGATACTCTGGTGTACAGTTCTGATGTCGGAGGGAAGGAAGGTGCTGTTAGCTGAAGGAGCCTTGTTGAAGAATTTGTGAATCTGATTCAGTGGCTTGCAGGCAAAGAAATGATTCTGCCATTAGTTAAATGCAAGTTTAGAGATCAGGATCCTAAATCTATGGCACAGGATTCCTCTGTGATGTTAGGCAAGTCACATAAAACCTTATTTTCCTCCAAGTCTCACTAATCTGTCTGGTCCTTGCTTTCTGGACTCCCAGTGCAAGTTTCTGAAGGGCAGGTAACAAAGATGCCAAATTCTCATGACAGTGGTACTGGTGGATTGGAGCTGTGAGACAACATTCTATAGCCTAAAGATTACTGAAATATCAGGATCTCATAATCTTCGGTGTTCATACAAAGGAAGGAGCTTGGACTTGTCTGTGATTCAGTTTCTTGGTGATTAAATAGCTGGTGCAGCAGGAATGCTGACATTGGTAATGTCTGTGGAAGAAGTAGAAATAAAAGCTCCATGAGAATTAAAACCGTATTCAATATCTAATTTGAATGATGTCTGCTGAAATAGTCCTGGGGGTGCCTGGCTTAATGTTGAATGGGGAATTCTGAATATACTGAATGGGATCCTCCAGAGTGAAAACCACCCAGGTGCTTCATTAGAGTGCTAAACCTGTGTTGTGGGTGTGCAGAGAGGAACACCACACCTTTACAGGCAAGATAGGCATCCTTGATGTTCCTCTGGGCAAGATCCACACCGAAAATTCATCTGGCCCTAAGTAGGCTTGGGAATATCTAAGGCATTACCCCTCTTTCTGAGGTAAAAGAATTACATACATATGACATATGCCAATCACTCCATTGTCTGGAATGCAGCAGGAGATACTGTGAGGAGGGAATGAGCTTCACGGGGAGTTTCAGTATGCTAATGGTCCCAGGACTCATGGCAGCATGTTTTTGGCACTCAGTTAAGCTCTCGTTTTCTTCCATGTTTTCTGCCCTGGTGAGTATCACTCTCCAATCTTTCTACTCTTCTTCTGAGATGGAATGGATCAAAGAAATAAAAATCACACACAATGGAAAAGTTACCACAAGGACATATGGCATCAAAAGTGCTTTTCATTTCTCTCCTTTTAACAAAATTAATGCACTCCCAGACATCTTTACCCATCTTGTGAGGGGGCTGTGAAGACTTGGGAAGCATCCATCTCTGGGAGGTCTGGGCTAGCTCAAGACTGGCCCAGAAACAGGGCAGACTCAGTGATCCATTCCTCTGGAGACATGGGGAGATGCTCCCAGACAGTGTGACCTCCTGTCCCAGTCTTGGTGCATCCTTGTCCCCACGGAGGCGCCCAATGCTTGGGACTGGGGCTGCCCCAGCTGCCCCCTGTCCTGTCCTGCTCCTGGATGGGGTGCTGGGACAGGGTGGGTTGTGAGGTGCCCCTCATCCTGTGCAATGTCCTGGCACGAGAAGAGAACATTTTAATCAGAAATATCTTGCTCCCTTGCCTCAGTATTTACTGTACTTTCCAAATGCTAGAAGTTATGAGATACACAAAACCAAAATGTTTCTCCAGCCCAGATGCTTGAATTCTCCAACTGTTTTTTTTTTCCTGGCCTTTCTCAGCTGCAGAAGGGAAAAAAGCCTCTTCTTTAAATTCCCAGATGAGTCATGATAAAAATAGTGTGGCATTTGTATCTGTAAGAACGCACCTGCAGTATCATCTGTCTCCCAGCTATGAGTCTGCAAATTTCTGTACTTAGCTGTGCATAAGTTAAAATGCATATAACACTCTGCCAACATCAAACATGCCTATAACTAGAAAATGTGCAGAGACAAGAATATATCTATCCTGTTCTATCCTGAACAGTCCCGTGTGATGGGGAATGCAAGCAACCCATTACAAGTTACATAGGTTCACATAATTAGATTTAGTTCTAAAAACACCTGCTTTAAAACTTTTTGGACCAGTCACCAAAATATTTTTATACTCATACAGTGTTAGTTCTAAAGTAAAGAATTAGTTTCAGTTATTCTTTTGTTTTGCTTGCAACTACTTTGTTCTAGATCTCTTTTGACAGTCTTCTGTTATTCATCTCCAATAAAAATACATAATTATCATTTTTATGACATTTTAAATTATTTTTCAGTCAGCCTTGGATACAGTTATTTAAAATTAATAAATACCTAATGGCTGAATTTTGTGTTAGGTTTGCTTCTAAGTGCTATCACTCATCATCATTCTTGTTTTCTTCCTATCACCACAGGGCTCAGCCTTCTGTTTGTGGTTCTGTTACCCTTCTGATGACTCTCAACAGTCCTCTCACTGAGCCCATTAGCAAACTGTTTCTAATATGCAGCTTTTGTTTTTGGTGCTACCTCTTGCTAACTTAAATGACCTGCTGGTTCTGGGACGTGTTCTGAGGATCTTTTCAAAACCACCATAAGTTACTTTGGAGCTTAAACCTCAAGGAAACTGAAAAAGAGTTGGATAATTTTGAAAAAGTCATTTCCTGCTTTGCCTTCTATATACCCTTACTGCTTGCTTCACTGTCTTATGTTCCATTACAGAATCTCAATGCATTCATTAGAATTGGATGTTGAGGCACTCAACTGGTGGATTTAGCGAGAGTAGATCTTGCTTACATAAATGGAGACTAGGGTGTGTGTGGGGGGAAACAACCAAGGCAGCTTTGGGGGGCACTTTAAATGTATGTCACAACCTCCTCCAAGTTAACAAATTGCATTTTAGAACTGTGTTTAGTAATTATTGCATTCATACCTCAGAAGCAAGACTCAGGCATTATGGTTGGTTAGAATTCTTCTGAATAAATAGCAGTTTGCCACATTCTTAACAAAAACTTTATTCTTTAGAACTATTACATATTAGCAGCACTGAATAACATTTGGCAATTGCTTTGGGTATACATTACTAAAGGGCCCATAGATGCATACAAATTTCTCGGTGTGCTAGTATAAAAGAGGGGCAGTAATGAAATGGTAGAGTGAGTATTAAGCTCCAAGACTTCAGTTTTATTCTGCAAAATGTTCCTCTTGCAATTTGTAAACATCTAAGAAAACTGAGTGTTTTTAAGCTATTTAAATATTAGTCATAAGACTTGATTTGTATTTGCTGCTGGACCTGCCTGCCCCTTTCCTTCTGCAGAAGGCATTAGTTGCAGTCTGAGCTGGTCAAATGATTTTCAGGCATGACAGCAATAATGCTTAAGGTTTTTAGAGTTTTTTCAGCACAGATTCCTGCAGGCTGGTGTCATAAAAAGATGCTAAAGAAAGTAGACAAATGAGTGCTGTGGTTAGTAGACTGGTAGTGAAGTGGGAAGTGTATAGATATGATGGGAGACTTTCTTGGTAACTTCTTAGAAATGCTTAACTTCCATATCAGCCTAAAATACCTGCTCAAGGTCTTGCAGAAAGTATCTGAACAAGATACTTTTATTGCCTCAAGATCTAGTTTTATGGCTTATGACTCCAGTCCAACCACTGAAATCTGCACATAATCTATTAACCAACTAGAGACTTCTTCCTTTATTGAAATCCAAATGGTTTCCAAAGCATCTGCTTCCAGTTCTGTCAGTAATCTAGATGATCTGTGGCAGCTAGTTTAAGGTGGAAATAAAGTTCCAAGAGTCATAGATTTGTATACTTGTTATCCATCACTGTGACAACGTATGGGAAACTAAACTGTAATGGACCCATCTTCAAGTTGGAAGGAACAATATAGTTTGTATAAGGGTAGAAGACTAGAGTCTTGTGGTATCTATTTCAAAATACTTTGTAGAAAGTTAAAACAGTGAGCCTTAAACTGATTTCTGGTTCACTGGTAAGAGATGATATTTTGAGTGGAAGGAAGATTAAAGGAGAGAATGTGGAAGGAAAGCATCATTGTGACCAACTGTTTCTTGTGATCTGGGTGATAATGGTCTGTGGGCATGGAGTTGTGGAAATGTATTTGGGAGAAGAAAAATGCCAAGAAAGAAATCTGAACATGAGTGGTTTTTTCTCTAGTGTTTGCAACAGTCTTAATATCTGTTAGTATGCTTTCAGGACAGCCAGTATTTCTTTGTTCTTAAAAGCAATGTGCTACTGGGGCTTCAGTGTCTCCAGATCAGTTCAGAAGCAGTCAGACATTAGACAGATGGCATTTATCACACAGACTTCCTCATTTATGTTGGAATTTATGATTTGCTTTTACCATCAGTAGAATACATTACCAATAAAATGTGTCCATGAGCTCTGCTGTAATTCCTTGGTGCAACTGTCTCCTTTGCTTGCCATCAGCATTTTAGGAGACTGTCTAACAGAATCCAGAAATTCACATTTCATAACCAGCACTTGATTTCTGTTAGGCTTAAGAAAGATTTTTTATAAGGTAGTGGTAACAGAAGACACTTACTTAGCCTTGAGAGAAAACACATTAGTTCCATAGCAGAACAGTAATCATAAAAGGAATGGGGGTGTGATAGAGAGTTGTAATTTATTGCCTTTGAGCATCTACTGTGAACTGAAATTAGCACATTCTTATTATGGTTCGCAGTGATGAAGTATTTAATTACTGGGAATAGCATCACCTAACTATAGTTTAGAAATGGACATAAACTTGCTCTCTGTGATTAAATTATTCTAAAGGCTTTTTGCTTTCTAGCAAGTCAATTTAAATAGGAAGAAGAATCTACAGTTAAAGGCTGGCCTGTAGTTCTTCACAGAAAGGCAGTGGCCTCAACTGGACTTTTGCACTAGCATAATTCAGCTCTAATTCACAAATACAATATTATTCACTCTTTTATAGTTGTGTGCTGGAATCAACAAACCAGATTTTAATGCATCCATGAACAAAATAATCTCAGTGCCTCCTGAAAAAGGGAGAGAAAGAGGGAGACAGCTTTGTTGGAGAAGATTGCCCGTCACTTTGAGGTGCTCTGGAAAATGGGCAGGCAAGGTAAATATGTGACACACAGGGTTCAACTCTCATTCTCTATAGTCTTTGGTAAGCAGGCTGGGGGAAGCACAGGTCAGAGCTACTTCCAGCAACAGCTGGCAAAGTCATTGCTTATCTTTTCTTAGGGGAGTATGACAGGTTGCTCTGGGTAGGAGCTCATTCATCTACCTTTTCTTGTTCAGTAGTACAACACAGGGGAAAAATGGAACACTTCCTTCCTCTCTGTTTTTCGATTTGGTGAAAACTGATAATTACTGCTTTGGAATCCCTTTTTATTTAAAGCATAAAAAAATTCCAAGGAGAAATGCTATTTATGATATTAGATTTTGTTTTTAATTACACAACATTATTAAAATGTTGGATTGGAATTCATTTAACTGAAGCATGCATATTTAGAAAATGCTGAGAAACCACAGATTCCACTGAAATAGTGCTACATAACTGCATCCACAGCCAGTAAAGTTGCTGGTAAGCATATTCATAGCTTGTATAGCACACCAGCACTGAAAGACTGGTAACCATGCAAGGACTATGAACAAGCCTGTTAGAGTATTTGCTCCCTCCACACTGTGAAGCTAAACAAAGAGCATTGTGCTGCATTGACTAATGCTTGAAAAGGACTGGGGTTATGTAGTAAAAATGATATTTAATGAGTTTCAGGTTAATACGTGGCACCTGAAGAAAAAGATGATCACAGGCTTGCCTGTCTTTTAGCTGTAGATAAGAGGGCAGTAAGGAGCAGGAACCATTCATGATTTTATCTGAAGTATCATTTAATTTAATGAGAGATGAGTGGCTAAAACCTCACGCAACACTTTGAAGATAGAGGGGTCACTCTTCTGGTCTTTTGGAATGACTGGTAAACCTGCTAGGAACTACATATAGATTTTGAAACAAGTACATAAGCCAGCATTACAGTAATATTGATATATTTGGCCAAATAAATCAAAATAATAAGGGAAAATAATTATTCAAATTACTACATGACAGTTGAACTGAGCTGCTCTGGAACTGTTTTAAGACATCTCCAACAATTTATAAGTTTATAATAAATAAAACAGCATAATATAGCAAGACTGCAGATCTGACCTTTAATTTATTTTATGTATTTGTTTAGATGTAAATACTATGAGAAAGCATATATCTGAAGTGTGCTTTGATATTCATTCTGGACACAAGCAGACAATATATGCTTGCAGTCCAGAAGGCCAACTATTCTGGGCTGTGTCAAAAGTATTTAAGAGAGATGTTTCTGCCCCTCTGCTCTGATGAGGCCCCACCTGGAGTACTATATTCAACTCTGGGGCCTCCAGAATAAGAAGGTCATGGACCTGCTCGAGAGTGTCCAGAGGGGGCCATGAAGATGATTATTAAGGGCCTGGAGCACCTCCCCTGACAAGACAGGCTGCAGAAAGAGAAGGCTTCAGAGAGACCTTATAGAAACCTTCTAGTTGCTATAAGGGGCTTACAAGAAAGATGGGGGCAGGTCTGCTGTTATAGGACAATGGGTAATGGTTTTAAACTAAAAGAGGGTAGATTCTGAATAAATATAAGGAAGAAATCTTTTGTAATGAGAATGGTGAAACACTGGAACAGGTTGTCTGAGTTGCACCATCCCTAGAAACATTCAAGATTAGGTTGCCATGTGTCCTGAGCAACGTGATCTAGTTGAAGATGTCCCTGTGTATGTGCAGGAAGGTTGGACTAGATAATCTTTAAAGGTTCCTTCCAAACCAAACTATTCTATGATTCTACAATTCCATGGTTCAACTCACACCAAATAAATAATTACAGAAGTACAGCAGGGATCAAATCAGTCCTTGGAAACAACATAACAATGATGACCAATGAGAATTATAGAACAAAATATTCTGCCCACAGATTAGAACTACCCAGTTGTCAGAGTTTTCCTCACCTTCTCACTGACCATCTCTGACACTCTTGAGATGACTATTTAACCAGCCTGTCTTTGCCTGAGAGAATTCCCAGAGACCAGGAGACTCAAGATACTCAGTACTTGTCTTTGTAATGAAAGACAGTGTCAGTTGCTATATTTCAGACGGAGGTGGAATTCAAGGCAGGAAAGGTGAGTGAGCAGACTCTAAATACATATTTCCTATGAAAATGATCTTCAGAGCACATTGGTAAAGAGTAAGAAGGTTAAAATTTCCAAGGAGTCACTTTTCTTTAGACAAACCTGGTACAGCTGGAAAGATGAGTCACTTTTGGTGCACCAAAGTTCTCAGTTCTGAAGAAAACACATTTGGCCATTTGTGTGTATTGTGTACAGAATATTTCTTTGAGTATTGTCATTAACTGGTTATGCAGAAGTAGCCATTAGCATCTTAGCCCTGCATTAGTGTTTATATGAGTGTGTTCTTGGATATAGAAAGGGTGGTGAGGGATTCACATTTATTGTGCCTGAGTGACTTGAATGACATTTTCTCAGTTTAGAAGCATCTCCACTTTCATACTCAGATTGGGACCTGAAAGTGAAGCTGTGCATTTTCTGTCTCATACAACTTTGTCATTAAAACTTCATTACATCAAATTCTACTCACAGTTAAACCTTTGTAAACAAATTGTCCTTCAAGTTTACAAAAGGATAGTTGAGAAGGCAGCGTTTGATCCCAAAACTGGAAAGCATTTAGCAAATCTTATGGTGATAGATGAGGTAGGACAGAAATCAGCTTTTTCTCTCCTGTCTTTGTCAACGGTAAGAAGTGAAAGAAAAAAAATGCTTCAAAATTTTTAGTACTAAATACATTGGATAAAAATATAGGCAGGGAATAGGTCAATTGAGTGAAAAGATAAGTTTGGGTTTTTTTCAGTTGCTGTTCAGAATAAGGATGCATTTTAAGAAAGACACAGGTTTATGTTTAAATAAATAATTTTCTTTCATGTATGAAAGTGAGTCAGACTGTCTTGGGACTTCATTTGCTTAACGGATAGACAGAAGATCTGACTAGTACTGTGGCTCCTCTAGCTTCAGATGGGCGTTGAAATTGAAATTAATAATAAACTGTAATTTTAATCACTGCTTTATTAGAGCAGGGACTGAGGATCAAGGGACCTAAGTTCTTTCTTTGACTCTTTCAGTGAAGCCTTAACTGATCTGAAAAATATTAACATAAATATCAGTTTGATGTTCATGGACTGATACTACTTGGTCCTGACCCACAGCCTCAGGGACACACAGTTTCAACTCCCTGGCTAGCAACCCAAGACAGCCAGCAAAACTGGCACATATGTCCATACACAAACAGGATACATCTTCATATTATTTCTCACATAAATGCAGTGCCAATACATAAGACTACTGTATAGAGAGTGCAAAACACTGTTTCAAAGTACCTCCTGGTGTCTGAGAAAAAAAAACCAAACCAAAACCAAAACAACCAGTCTCAGCCATTCCCAACATTTTTTCCTATGACAGTATCTCTGTTTCCTCAATAAATATTTTCTGGTGCAAATGTTTTAGCCAGGACAAAATGCTGAACTGAGTAGGGCACATCTTCCACATTGCAAAGGAGGTCTAACTTTGCTAGAAATGACAGGACTTTGTTCTCCTGGGATCTTAGGGACTGAAAGATGATCCACATCACTGGAGTCAATGGTGAGCACCAATAGACTGAGAAAAAACTTTCCCTCACCATGGTTTCCTGAGGCTACAGCAGCAGACGCTGCACATTGTGACTACTTTGAGAAGAAATCTTTCAGCCAGGCACGAGTCCCAGCATTAGTCATCCATCTTAAGGCTCCTTCCTAACACCAATGACTAAGTTGGATATCCTGTGCCTCTGAACAACAAGCAGCCGGTATGGCTGTGGTGCGGCTCCTAGAAAGCTGAATGTGGTAGTATCACCCACTGCAAAATGTGTTGGCTCATGCATTTTTCCAGACTTTTGCAATGGTTAGTCTGACCCACAGGATAATAGGATTTATAATGAAAGGAAACAAAAACATTTCAGAGAAACACAACATAATTCTTTGTTCACTCAGCACTTACAAACAATCTTTTTACTTATTCAAGTCTTCAAATCGGAACCTAAAATGCTCTCCAGGCATGATCTGAACTGAGACTTCAGAGGATGCTCATGTTTTGAGTTGATTTCAACTCACTTGCAGTCACGTCAGCCACCTGCCTTCCTTGATTCACTATTAACCCAGCTAGACCTTTTTTTTTTTTTTTTTTCAATAAAACTGAGGATTTCAATGAATACCAGATGTTCCATCTGATCCAAACTTTCCTGGGTAAATAAACACTCACTCTGTTCCATCCACTTAGTTATAATATACTAAATTATATTTAATGGAAATGCTTTCACAGGCCATTTAGGAAAAATAAGGTGCCAATTCTCCTAGAGAGACATTGACCCTATGTGCTAATTCAGGAAATGTGCCTGGTTGGTGCCTGTCCTTCCTGTGCACTGTGGTGAGGTCTTAGAAAAGAGCTTAGCAGAGATCATGAAAGTCAGGGAAAATCTTTGGGTGGACTACAGTCCAGAATTCATTGTAAATGGGAGGAACATAGGAGGACATTATGAAAAGAAGTGTTGGAAGGGAATACGATGCAGTGTGTATCAACCACACAAAAGAATGTGGCCACAGAAGCAAGCAATACAACGGGAGTATTTTGAGAGTGGGATGACCAACTGGTCATGAAAATTTCTGACTAATAGTCAAGACCCAAGCTGTCTACGGTGGGTCACAGGAGAATTTTGCAGTAGAGCATCTTGGCAAGAACAAGGTGAAGGAACAAGGTAAAAATAAGCCAGACTGTGTGTAAACTCTCAGGGAAGAAGTCTTAGAGGCACACAGGTGGTTGAGACCTCTTAGAACAGTTAGAAATGGAAAAGAAAGCAGAGACCAGTTTTATACAGTTATATCCATCCTTGGAGGGATCTCTTCTCCTCTAACCCTTAAATTCATCTTTGTCCTTTGCCTTCAGTAGGACACAGTAAAGCTCTGGTGTGGACAGTGAGAAAGGGCACAGTCTTTGCATACTGCCCTGGAGGTCTTGGTCCATGCCAGCTGCAGCCTGTCCTGACAGGCAGTCTGAGCATCCATTCTCCTGCTTTGTCCCCACTCCCAGAATGGCTCCATTAAAACAGGCATTTGCAAAACACTGTCTGCTGAGAGCATAGGAATCAATCTCTCTGTACAATATGCCTTAAGGCCAGTAAAAACGAGTTTTCTGATTCTGTAAAGAATGGAATGAAAATTGCTAAGTAACTTGATCAGGACTGAACAGGGACATCATATTAAAGCTTGGAAGAGAATGTGGGAATCATCCAGCATCTCACTGCTTTTCATAGAACACAAAATCCATCCCCAAACACCCCCGAGAGGCCATGAACTAAACTCAACAGGATCTCAAGGGGAAACAATGACAGGTTTTTAATCTAAGGGTTTTCTTTTACCAGATCCCAAGATGATGGTTTAAGGTTGGTAAATTGGAGATTAGAATATATACAGATTTTTCAACAAATTATTTAGTCACAGTGTATTGACGGATTTTCTAAATGGAGAATTAAATGCATTTTAAGAAAATATGTAATGTTTTAGAGCCACTCTGGAACTGGAACAAAAAATGTTTTCTTTATTTAAAATGTCATTTTTATGACATTAGACTTGGAGCCAGAGAAAACATTTTTAACTGCTGAGGTTTTACAGCCACTTTAGGGTTAGTAAAGAAAGCTGAAAAAATATTCCACCTGGCAGATTTTTTAATGCTTCATTTAAAAGTAAAATAATAATAATAATAAAAATATTGTAACCCTTCCACTTGTACCATGGTTCATCCAAGTGAGAGACACTTTTCATTTCATCCCTTCCTTCTGCAATGACCCCAAATTTGGGTAAACTTTTCTTTTGTGAAAAAGGCCTTCTACCTCTGGGCTGAGGATCACAGCAAAAAACATTGGGTCCAGTCCTTGATTCACAATAGCAGTACCTTCACTGTAAGCTTCAGTTTCTTGTGTGCAAAAGGGAGATAAAATCTCCTTCCTACTACCCCATTCATTTATGTGTGTTGGGAAGCAATTTGGGCTGTCATTGTATCTTGTTGCCTTTTGCAGAGAACTTTCAGAAATACCTGCTTTTTTGATATCATTCAAGGCAATTAATGGCAGTCTGAAAATCTACTTCTGAAGGTTAAAATGTGAGCATTCGTTTGATTAATAAGGTAAATAAAAAGGCATAATGTCTTGATTTTTTTAAAACAGTTTCCCTTTTCAAGTGTTACTCCTGGGAAAGGACCTAAAGAGATTTCTAAGCAAAAAAGATCTACGAATCACCAGCATGCTGGAAAAGCACAGGACCTGACACGGCACTTCATGCATTGCTAAGAGAGAAGCACGTCAGACTCATATATAACCTAGTGTCTTGTGAGTCACAGTTAAAAGAGGTGTTCTAGACACATTTCTATCCACATTTTTTTTCATCATTAAATTCTTGCATGCAGAGCCTGAAGGTCTGTGCATGAGAGTAGATCCTACTGATGCCTATATGGAAAGGCAGATGAACAGACACTATTAGTTTCCATGCACAAATAGAGTCAGATAAAGAATGGTGTGCTCTTCTCCCTCAGGCATATGAGGATGTGTTCTGAAGTACTTGATTTTTCACATGTAGTAAATCAAAAGTCTGGCATCTGCTTCTGCACTGCATTTAATATAGGGTACCTGAAATCTGACTTCTGCATAGTACTTCTATATGCGTTTTGAATGGCAATGGTTCTTTAACTGGGTGTTTTTGTCTGTGGCACAGCACAAAAAGCCATTCCCACAGTATGGTTTTATATACCACAGAAGCAAATAAAGCTGAAAAAGAGCAGGAAAAGCCATCTAATTCAGTCTCTTGCTTCATGGGAAGATCACTCTTATCATATTAACACCTCACATAATTCTATCCGAAAATAAAAAATTGTCATGTGTAAGGATGATCACAATTTTTTTTTCTTTCAGCTGTACAACTGACTTCTGAGAGGTGGCAAAGCCCACCAACCCTTAGGATTTGAGATCCACAACAAGACATGAGGTAGTCTTTTATTTTTTTCCATCTTGTTTTTCTATGCTGTAGACAGTTCTAATCTCCTAGTCTCACCCTAGGTAACACATGGATCACTCTTAAAATCAGTAACAAAGGTTTGGAACTATAATGTACTGAATTCATAGTACAGTTTTTTTGTAAAGTGATTGAGATATCTTGACATGATGAAGAGTTGGACAACTTTGGTGTCATGTTGTTAGATGTGTACAAGTTGTACCCTTGTGAAGAGAACATATTTTTCAGACATTAGTTCATGAAGTGAAAGTTTGCAGTTTTGGGAAAAAAAAATAAATAGAGGAAGCAATGGGCTATGATGCACATTTTCATTCACATACAACATGCAATTTTTGTTAATCCTGAGTGTGTCAGTGGAGTCAATTATTCTGATTTCTTTTTCATTGTTACTCATATATATATATGAGGTATATATAAATACCTCATTGTTACTTTGGGACATAGCCTCCAAATTTAGAATAAAATGAAAAACACTAACAACAAATATTTGGTTATGTTGGATAGGAAAGCAAGTGTTGAAAATAAAATCCAGTGATGATATCAAGTAACTGATTCCAGGATTACATATCAGCAATCAGTTCTTATCAGTCTGAGGAGTTGTTCTGCAGGGATGCTTTAGGAGACAAACGTAACTGCCAAACAAATGCTCTTCGGGATCCTTAGGAGTCCACATAATTAGAAGTCCATATAGACCAGGGAAAGAAATGAAGTAGCTACACATACAGTTTAGGAGAGGTGGATAATTTAAGGATGGAGAGGAAGGTGAGGGTGAAGAGAGATGCAGATGGGTAACAGTTTTCAAAAACATGGCTAAGGAATACAGCAGGCCATGCCATTAGAAAGAATTGCTTAGAGACTGAAAATAACCAGAGCAACCAAAGGTGTATGCTTTTCCCAGAAAAACTTTTAGAGAATGGTGAGAGGAAGATGAGTTTCTCTGTGGAAGCACAGGGAAAAATGGGAGACCCATGGGTTTCAATGGCAATGTGACTGCTGACCTGACTGAAGCCTGTCTGCAAAAGCTCAACCTGGGTCCTGGAGGAAATGGCAGACTGCATCATGGAGATGTTGGAAGTAGTTTTCAGGAAAAAAACAAAAGGAGAAACTGTATAGGCAATAAAACAGGAGAAAAGAAGGGAAACAGGGATTTAAAAGCAGCAACAGTGAAGGGACAAAGGCAGTGTACTTTTGGGGCTATCTAAGAATGTTGTCTCCTTTGCAGTATAAGTGCCAGAACTGCTCAGCTTTGCTTCATGGTTCTTACACCTATTTCGCTCATGAGACAACACTTTCATATCACCAGATGTAATGCAGATGGTAGATATTAATTTATGTATGAATGCTGGAAAATACATATATATATTTTCCATTTGAAGTCTTTTAAGTATGATTTTTATATTCATTTGAAAATTGTTCATTTTAATTTGAACCATAAGGCAGCCAAAATACAGCTCCCAGGTGAATTAACATTTTTCTATTCCACCCTGAATGATTCCAGGTTTCTGTGAGACTACTTTTGAAGATGCGTGCTCATTTAATTTCAGAAATGATTCTCACTGGTTCAACAACAATGTGTTACTGTCCAACGGCCATATTATGCTGAATGGAAATGCTGGGGAGATAAATTTAGACTATCTTTCATCTCATTTTCAATATTAACAACTGTTCCATAGACTTCCCAGCAGACCCTAGTGTATGATGAAGTAGAATGCCTTGATTTAAGCATTTAATTATTTTTCTGTGTCAAACTTGATTTAATAAGTAATGATAACTTGAGCTGGACATGATCTTTAGATAATCAAGCAGTTGAGCTCACTCATCCAATAGAGCAGGAAGAAGTGGTGATGTTTGTCATAATAATCTATGAAACATAAACACTGATATTACCCCGATGTTTGGAATCACTGAGCAAAGGTGATGAAAAAATGAAAATATACAATACATGCAGAATATCAAAGCAGTATTAAAGAACAAGCTATGCCTGTTATTTGGTAGGTCCATCCCTTCACCCTATTTCTAGTCTTCTTCTTCCACTCCAAAGTGGACATCATTTCTGTAATTGCATTTTCTAGGCTCAAAACTGGAATGTGAGATGGTGTGTTTCTGCCAGTTATGGATCCTTTGCCCCAGAGAACAATAAGGATTAAGTGCTTAAAAATAACAATAAGTACATAAAATTTATTTTTTCTTTAAGCACTAACTCACGAAGTAGTCTATTGTTATTTCTATTGTATAAAAGAAGGTACACAGCAATTAAGATAAACCCAAAGCATCAGGTTTATACCCTCTCAAGCAACAGGTAGAAGCATTTTCAGGCAAATCCAGTCAATATTTGTCATAATACACCTTCTGCCATGACACTAGAGAAAATCTTTTCCAGGGAAGGCCACACTTCCATCAGCAGACCAGATTGTGGATAGTGCAAGAGTGGAAGTTAACCTTCAGTGTAGTCTTCCTTCCAACCAGCCCATTCAATGTTGCTTCATTCCTACCAGCTCCTCTCCCATAACCAGTCCATGCTTACCAAAACTGGTTGTTTCTCTTTTCATAGTGCAGATTTCCACCCTTATTTGAGTCAATGACGGACAAATGAAACATATTCAAAAAACAATAACCTGTGCATGTGAGTAACATTGCATTAGACACCACCAGTTCTAGATCTTATGCAGAAACTTCTATGAACATATTGTTCTGGCCTTGTCTGGTGTAAAAATATTATGCAACTTGAACAATTTGCTGTGCGGTGCTGTCAGGGAACTGGATTAGACTGATTGTTGTCTGATAAGTCAGGACAGTGCCTTGAACAGCTTTGGAAATAAACACTTGCATGTTATGCTTCTGCCTGTTAAATATCTTGGCATTTATCTCACAGCAAAGACCATTTGCCTGTGCCAGAGTTCTATTCCATTGACAATGTCCCTTAATTGCCCTGTTGTTTAAATAAACAAGACAAGATAATTAAGAGATAATGACAAAGAAGTAGGATCTTAGTGATAATAGGTGGTTGATTCCTCTTCCACTCTAACTTCACTGTATAGAGCAGTCCACACTGACTACATTAAATCTCACAACAACCTTTTGAGTTTGGAAACTTTTTATTTGAATTAACCAGTAAAACTGGAAAAGTCTAGAGGAAGAAGTGAAGACTGAGAATCTGAGAGGATTGGATGTTGCAAAGACTTTGGAAATGTAGAAGGATGGACCTGTAGCACAAAGGAAAGTGGTTCTGTGTGGAGAATGTGGAAAGTGATTCTGTGTGGAGAATGGCCTGCCAGAAGGAGCTGTTTGCTGCTTCAGTGGTCCTGGTAGTCTGAGTGACTGATAGATATCTGAGTGATATTCTTTCTGCTCCTAACCAAAACTGTTCAGCCATGCAGCCATGGGCTGGCCAGCAGGAAAGTCTCTCTGCTGATATCAGCTGCCTGGGCTGCTGTGGCCTGTGCTCACACTTTACCTTGATATTCCCCAGTACTTGAGGGCTAATCAAAAAGGCTACAGTCATCCCTTGAATGATTTGTTAGACAAAAAATAACTGAAGCAGTAGATACAGCCGTTCAGAACTAGGAACAAAGCCATTTTAAAGCATGTTCATTAATTTTGGACACTAATAAATAGATCAGTGATCTATTCATTACCTTGTTTCTTTAACTGGGGCTAATAGTAAAAGCTGATAATCCCAAAAAAATTGGTATGTAGAAGCCTGGAAATTTTTTTCTGACTCAGTCTACTAGGAAGCCATGAAGAGTGCAGACTAATGGATGTCATTGCTCATCCGAGATTTTTGATATATTTTGATACTTAATTGTGTATATAATTGACAGTGATGATTTCTGCACATGGTTATACCATTGCACAAGTCATGGTATAAAACCAGATTATTCTGGCAGAAACACATAGCTAAAAGCCAAGTGTATGAACTTCTGCTGAATGAAGAATAGTAATGGAAGAAAAGAGAAGTTCCTTTGAACTTCTTTGAAGTTCCTGTTCTCTTTTCTGACTTCCATCTTGGTTCTACACTTTGCTTCAAAGGCTAAAGCAGCATCATAACAAACATATTTGCATCCAAATGCCTCAGTCTAAGCATCATTCCTCCTGGCTATTGATATTGTTGTGACAAGCACCATGAAAGTTGTCAGGGCATTCTTAAAGCATTTGTGTTGCCCTCATACTCCTAAAGCCAGAAGAATGCGAAAAACCTACCATGTAGCCTTTGAGCCTGATTTTGTGTCTGCCCTAGGAAAGATTACAATTTATCAAGAAAGTTTAAATAGTAGGAAGAAAAAGTGAATTTTTTGAGATAGAAAAGACTGAACTGTGCAATATTTCCATATAGCAGACTAGGAAGCTGGTTTATTGATGCTGAGGAATTTGATCACATAGTTTGATGGCACAACCAAACCTGAAGCCTGCACAAGGATAGCATTTTTTTCATTTCTTTTTCCTATATTTGATTCTGGATTGCATTTTGAAGTCATACACAGGCAAAAACATGGCTTCATTTTATTCATGGGAATAGGAACTTGCTATGCTTCTATCCCCCAGGAAATCTTCTGGAATAATAGAGGCATTGAGTTTTAAAATAAGTGTTGATCATCTGATCAACTAATTATGCCACTATTAGAAAGAAACAAAGAAAAGACAAATAAAATGGAAGCTTATTTGCATCTGATTTACATTATCCTTGCGAGCATTGATTCAATTTTTATTTAATTCTCCTTAATACTATTCAGATTGCAGACTGTAACCTTGCTGCAAATTTACAGCTGAGTTTCATTGTTCATTTAATCATCTCAGGTGTTACTGAAATAGGGAACACTGCTGCTTGAAAGATTTCCCCTGGGGTTCATAGGAGCTGCGTATATCCTGAGGCTGGAGGAGGGGTCTTGCAGATACTTTCTGGCAGTGCAGCTCTGAATTTTGATGATCATTTGCTGAAAAATCACATGGGCCATGCTATATCAAGACCATCATTGTTGTCTCCTCCTTTTAGTCAGCAATTTGTCTTCAAGCTTGCTAGATAAGTTATGCCTTTTTCTTCTCCCTTCCTAAACCCTTGCTTCAACTTAAGTATTTGCAATAACACACATTAATTCCTATCTCCTTCCTTCCTCTTGTATGCAGGAGCAAGAACACTGTGTCAACACTCTCTAGATATACTTCAGCCCAGCAGATCAGTTCAGTGAGTTTGGTGTGGCAAGAGGATTCTTTGAGTAACTGTAATTTACCACACAGGCATTTTTGTCAGGAACTGTTTTAATTTCTACTTCTTAGAGCATTATTTGTTCTGGTTCAGAGGTCCAAAAAGTGTCCGAAATAGGTGGTAGTATCCATTATTTGAAATTCTGTTTTAAGTAATATAATATTTGCTTAAAATCTATTGTATCTGCAAGAAGCCCTGCCTTTAAAATTATTTGCCATTAAATATTTGCTGAACACAAATAAGGAAAACACATTATAAGTGAATTGGTGAAAAAGTGCTTTGTAATCTTTGTTTAGCAGTAGTCTATTTCTTTTGACATAAACCAACAAGAATCTCATAGCTGGGAGCTCTGATATGATGTTTCTATTTGAATTCTTCAAATCAAGTTTTTTCCCCATTTTTGACAGGCAAAGTTGTGCTCAGATTCTTACATGATGGCATCATAATTAACAAATAAAAACATAAAAATTTCCCCTCAGGCAACAAATTTGCTGATTTTAATGCTGGAAGTGAGGGTTAAGTGCTATGTGACAGGATCTGCACTAGCTGTTTCAAAAGGAGATGCTCATTTTGATCAACAGCAAAATATTTGCCTTCAAATCTTGAGACTCCAGTCCCAGTTGAGACAGCAACCTTTCCCCTGTAATTAATTTTTGTGTGCTGTAGTCCATTAGAGAAGAGACTGACAGCCTCTGGACACAGATTACTGTCTTATGTATGGCCCAAAGGAACATTATGGTCTTAATTAAAGGTGGATTAGTATGTCAGCCATTGTAACAATTTGAGCATTTTTAATACTGTGTCAGTATCTCACCACCTTAAAAGAATTCTAGTAGCAAGCAAACTAAGTCATTTAAAGGCAGCTCATGTTCTCTGCAAGCTTTGCAGGACTGCTATTGGGAATACTTGATAATTTATGAAGGCTTACACCACCATATTAATTACATTTTCCTGATGCCACATGTCATTTTCATACAAGCTAGCTCTGAATAAGTAACAATATAGTCCTTGTTCATTCCTTCAGTACAGGAGACAGCTTACAATAACACTAGTAGGATTCAGTTGCTGTGTTTTAGAAGTGTCATTTATTAAAGCACCTCTACCATTAAGGTGGTGTATACTCCTCTGATGTTAATCCTCATTTCTGCTGTATGTATTACTGCATTTCAGTTCTGGGTCTCTAGCATGGATTTTATTTGGAAGAGTTTTTTACACAGTTTTGAAAATACAAGTTTGCAAGAAGTAGCCCGTGAAGAGACTTGCTGTGACACACAGGAGGTACAAAGCCCTACACTCTACAGTTTTGTGTTGGGAGGAGGTTATATTACAAGCCCCAGTCTTGACAGACAAAGACTTCTAGGGGTCCTTACCATAGAGGACTCACTGTTCTCTGTTGTCACTGGGCTTCCTCTGAGGACCTGCAGTCTTGAATTGTACTTGGGTTTTGCATAGCAGCTACCTCTTGGAAAGTCTGACAAACTCACTAAAGAGGATGGCTTAAAAAGAATGAATATTTTTCCTTTTTTTTTTTTTTATATGACTAATGAATGAACTTTCAATTAATAAGGAGAGAAATAAATGGAACATCTGTCTTCTTTAAGATTTTAGAATACTGGAAATTTCCCTTATACTTTGTTCACTTTTTTTTTATGATTTGTATGAAGATGATAGAAGGTAATATAGGGCTACTCTTAGAATAATATCTAAGCAAGTGATTTGTGCAATGAAACATGTTTCCACAATAAACACTATTTTTATGTGAAATAGAAAATGAACTGGAGATAAAATTACAATGGGAATTTTTTTTTCATGAGAAATATCACTTTCCTGCAGTTACTTTAAGCACTGAAGACATGACAGAGACTTGCTGTTGTGAAGTTTCAGCAAACTCAGGGGAATTCAGTGAGCTTGTACCCTATAAGCTCAGTCTCAAAAGTAAAGAAAAAGCTGCTTCCATCTAGTAAAGAGCAGAAAAAAAAAATAAAATTCTGTCTTCATCCCTTCAAATAAATTATGGATCTCAAAGCTAACTGAATTGTGTAAATAACATAATTCCAAGGCAATTTATTTCATTCGCCAAACAAACAAACAAACAAACAAACAAACAAACATGCTGCAGCCCCTGTCAAAATAGAAAATGAAAACAGGAAAATTAAATGCAAACAAACCCTCTTAATGTAACATTAATGACTAAATATTGGCAAACCATTGGTACTCAGAATGTATTTGGATGTTGGGCCTTTTTAAAGACGGCCCTAAAGCAACAGATCCCAAAGCTAATTGCAATCTGATTATTTTCTGTTTTCAGTGGTGGATGGCCACATTGCTGCAAAAACTATAGAAACCATAGTGTTTAAAATTTTACATTAACCTTCATTATGTTAATGGTAGACTTAATGTAGATTGCATGGTGTTTTCAAAGCCCATGACCACTGTAAACCATTTGAGCATTTCAGTTATTTATAATGCACTTTTTAATAAAAAAAAAACCAGCCCACCCCTTCCCTATTTTTTAAATAAATATTGAATGAACCATCTTTATTTCAGTGCATATTAAATCAACTTTCAAAGACAAGGCAGGATGTGGGAGACTCATGTCCTCTTTTGACTTCTCCTCTTAGAGGAAGTTGCCAGGTTCTTATGGGGCCAGGGGAAGTGGGAGTCAGAAGAACAGATGGTTTGAGGAATGAATCAGGAATGTTGAAAGTTTGCTCGAATGGGAGGTCTGGAATTTGGTTATCTTGGAGGTGTAGGATGGTTTAGGTTGGAAGATAAGCCAAGAAGGAGAGAACAAAGTAACATTGGGAAAAGTCAGTGGGTTCTCAAGAGTTCTGCCAGAAATGTTCTGTCAAAACCATGCAAGACTAAAGGAACCAAATATAGAGCTAAATCATGTCTGATATTAGCAGTGCTGACCATTAGTGGAAAAGAAGTAAATAAGGGAGAGCAAAAAAATGGAGAAAACTAAACCCATATGATGGAAGGGAAAACAAGGAACAGAGAGGATTAGTTCAGTTTACTGATGCTGACAAGCTGACCTTCACTGAAAGGCTAAGTTATAGGATATTGATGGCTGACAGTAAAAGAGACTTGATCATGGATGATCAATGGATGCAAGATTGAAATTTGTAGTAAGGATGGATAGTAGAGAGGGGTAGGGAGGGGTTAGCTGGAAAGTCAGCATCAGCAATACAAAGGAGAAGTCAAATATTGCATGCTTCTGGAGGTGAGGGAAGAGATGGAAATATATAAGAAAGCTGAGTGTAAGGTATTGTTGCACTATGGTTGGAATCAGTTGTCTTCTGGATGGTGAAAAAGAAGGCTGCACTTGCTATCTGCTACTACTTTAACATTAATTGCTTGACGGACCCCAGGTCTTATACCCTTTTGATCTCCTGCTGGAGCCTTACTTGTCAATGAAAATTCTGAAAAGATAGGTTCCAGATGTCTATGAGGATCAGTAACATGGGAGAATGAAATTGGGAGAGAAGGAAGTGAGAGAAAGGAGTTTGACTAGGGGGTGAAAGTTATGAAAGAAAAGGTGGAAAGTACCTAGGAGGGGAAGAGGAGCAGATGTTGCAGTGCATTCTGTATTTGCCCTCATGTGAAGAGCAGTAGTGCTGGGAGAGAAGAGAGAGGAAAAATTCATCTGAACAAACAGGAACATGACAAAAGTGTGATGAATTGGAGAATGGAGCTGTAGGATGCAGATTACAAAAAAGAATAGGATAGAATTCTGCCAAATCAGAGTGGGATGAAAAGACCCTGTTTCGAAACAATTATTGAGAAACACAACTGAATAAACCCCAAAAGGTACTGCAAAAACTGTGTATAGAAGCACTGTATTTATAATATTCTAGAGGATCTTTTATCCTCTTCCTAAGAGGAGTGAAAATGTTATTGGACAATGACATTACAGAATCACTGAAGGAGAAATACTTGAATCTAGCAGCTCTCCAGCACTTAGAATTAACACTTCTCTGGGTAAGAGGTATGGAACCATGCTCCACTTCTCAGCTGTATCAATGGCATGTCTATTAAAGGTCAGGCTCCAAATATTAGTGATTCTGCAGAGAAGACCATGGTGAACTAATTGCAAATAACATTTTCTGCTGCATTTAGTCTTCAGCTCTGAATAATCTTTGGTCATCTTCACATTATGTTAAGTACAATGGATGCTGAAGGCCTTCCATGTAGCAACATCTGGTTGTGCTACTTTATAGTACAAAAATGCCTCAAGGAACTAAGCCTCAAGTAGTTCAGCATCTGTTTTGGGTTGTTTCAAGAGATGGTATACTCCTTGTAAGCTTGCCCATGAAGAATACTTACATGAGCTTTGACAGGCAGCAACATTTTCCGGCTTTTTCTGCAGCATGCAGTTAGAAGCTTTTCTTTTTTTAAGGATTTGTGTTCTGAAATTTAAATCTATCTGAAAGTGGCAGGTAAAAGCTGTGTTAATTAAATATCATTATTACTGTAAATACTTGCAAGGTCAAAGGTGTATTCAACAGCCCTTCACAAAGTCAGGTTTTTAACTGGAATGGTACTGAACATATTTTGTCTCCATCTCTGTTTAAAACTAAAGGAAATCCAGGTCTTTGTTAGCCTATTCAGGATTTTGCCATCTACTCTCACACTCTGCCTTCTGATAGCAGCAATGTCCTTTAGTTTCTCTTTGTCACTAATCTGTCATGAAATTCCCTGTTGCACAGTGGGCAATAACCGTAATCAAAATCCTCCCTAGAAGACAAATGATATTTGATTTCTAACAAAAAATCAGGTTCTCTAATTTTTGTTCTGTTTTTAGCCGATGAATGCTGAGTTTACACAGTTTACAAAATCCAGATTATTTTATTTTGAACTAAACCTGAAATCTAACAAATTGGAAAGAACACCAGTTAAGTAGTATAATAGTTTTTAGTGATATACTTAAAGATTGATAAGAAATGACATCCCTAGGCCAGGCTCTATTAACTGGGAACCACAAGATGGTGCTGCTATAACTGACCTGCTTTTAGTCTAGCTTGGCTCAATAAACAAGAAAATACTTTGACTTCTTTCCTAAAGAAGCAACAAGAAAAGACTCAATATGACTCAGTTGCTCTGTTGTTCTACAACTCATTTACAACAATGTGGAATTTGTTTTCAAAGTGTCAGGATGACAGAGTTGCATCCTCTTGTCTCTCCTTCAGCACCTCCAATGGTTCTGCAAGTCTACCTGGTGGGAGCTACTTTATAAAAGTATAGCTATATTTCAGGCAATTGTTTGACATAGAATGTGTTAAAGATGAAATAATGGTAGCATATCCAGACACAACACTTGCAGATAGATCTGTGCAGATTTTATACCTGTTGCCATAGTTTAATAGGAGAAACATCTACACTTGTTATCATGTAAAAGGCCAGACCAATTGGGTATTTGCCAGCCTCATCAGGGTGCAAATAATTCTCTCAGCTCTATAGACGTACTGTGCACTCCTCCTTAGAACCACATAGTATTTGAGGTCCAAAGCTGATCCCTAAGAAAATAAACAGTCACAGACTTTATAGCAAAAATCGCCGAGGATTATCTTAAAGGCCTTCTGATGCATCTTAATGGGAGACTTAGAAGGTAATACTTACCTTTACCCACCTCCCCTGCTGAGTTTATGTTCCTCCAGCCACTGCCCCTGTCCCCTGGGTACGCCGATGGACAAGTGGGGGTCCACAGGAGCAGGAAGCTACTATGATGATTTTTAAGTTCCCCCAGTTTCTTCACACCATTTTTTTCTCTCAGGGTTGCTGTACTACAGCAGGAAGGAGCACATATACATACCTCAGGGCCACCAGTCCCTGCAGTCGGCACATTGCAAATGCCCAGCAAAGGTGACTTTGCGCTGTTCCTGATGCTTGGGGGCATCCATTGGCACATGTTCCTTTCTGCCATCTCTGCTGCAGGGTAACTGTCGGCAGATGACTGTGAGCATCCAGGAGAAATCTCCCAGAAAATTTCCCATGGAATTTTTATGAGTCTTTGCCTTGTGCCACCCTCATTAGTTTGACGTACACAGGAGCAGGTTACCCATAATAAGAATGTCATTGTTACAGTGAACTCAATAAATAACCTGTTTGCTGCAGTGAAAGAGGAGGTCAAAATAAAATATAGTGAGAAATAGCATGAATCTGTCCATATCAACCATGAAGAAATCATGAGGGACAAATTAAAAGAGTCAAATATTTTCCTGGAACTAAAATGTCATTATGAGCATACATGCATAGTAATAGTGCATCTTTTATTGCATTTTCACCAAGGAGTATTATTAAAATGTTACAACAATTCTTGAAATGTTATATGATTTATCTGGAAGCAGAATGAACTTGATGTGTTATTATATGGTCTGGGTTTGTCTGAATGGGCTCCTGTTTTAACACACTGAAGAACTGAGGTTGAGTTGATATATACACGCAGAGGTTTATTCACACCTGTTTAAGCTGTGCCCTTTTGGTTTGTCCTGCTGACTTCCATGAACATTGAGATTTATGTTGCCTCTTTCATCATGCCACTGCTGTTGGATGGGCTTGTGATGCTGAAGGAAGTCTTTTGGTTTTGCTCATCAAAAATAGTGTTTTAGAACCCCTTTAAGTGGGAAGAGCCTCTTTTTAAAGCCTCACCCCTCAGTCAGACATCACACATGCACTGGAATAAGTATGTGGGAAGAGAAAGGGCACCTGCCAGCAAGGTGCTGCTCATACACCAGGGAAAACTCAACTGCAGTCTTAACCATTGACCAAGAGCATTGTCATTACTCCTTATTGATCTCTAGTGGCATCAACACCACAAAAACACTCCTTTTGTAGTGACTCTCACATTTGCTGCTTCTCTGCACTTGGGCATAGGATTTCTTTCTTTTGCTAGTTAGTGGAGGTGAGGTCAGAAGTTGAATTAGCTTGGGTGGCCGAGTCACAGGTGGCAAAAGAGATGGGAAGGGTCTCCAGAAGGCTGACGTAAGTATTCATAAAATGATGAGGGCTCAACCTTCATCATTCCTTTAAATCTAAGTGTTTTTATATGTTACCAAACCATCATGTAAAACCATATAAATGCTTTCACATGTTGAACTAGGGACTAAGTGTGCTGCTTACGGTGATAATTAAAACCACAAACACAACATACTGTGAAAAGTATCACATGCACATTTAATTATGATTCAAATTTCCAGGCGTGCAGTCAGGGAAATAAATTGCTGGGTGCCTCTTACAAGTTGTTTTTTCAAGTTGTGACTGCCTTTGTAGGTAAAAGTATAACTTGCTTTGCACAAACTGCATCTCAAAACAGGAGAGTTTGGGATTTTGAGTAACTTCATTCTAACATGATCCTGCAATGAGCTTTCCATTCACCTTCAGTTTTGGGCTTCATTCTCCACTGAAGACGTGTCTGCACAGTGCAGGAGAGAGACCATGACCAGCTCTGATCAGGCAGGAGTATATCCGTTGCACATGACAACGACATGAACAAGAACTGTTGAGAGAGCTGGGACCACCATGATGCTGCAGATGGGGCAGTTTTGAGAGATCTTTACATCCTCCTTTACTAAGAAAAAGAGATGTGCCTAAATTATATGTGTGAAAAAAAGTAGTAGTAAAAGCTTAATGACCCATGGAAACCATTAAAAATACTGAAGTCAGGTTTTGGTTTGTTTTTTTTTTTAATATCAGAAACATTCAAAACTAGCAATAATAATATTTTTTTTTAAACGCAATTTAAAGTGTCATACATCATGCTTTAGATTCAAACACAAAGACATCCTATGGTATTTAAACCATCAATCCATTAAAAATATATTTTCTAATTTTTTTTAAAAACACACAATTTTTCTACTATAAGATGTTTTGTCAAAACTATTGAGCATGGTTTTGTGACTTTGTTTTATGCAATGTTTTCTTCTCCTTTGTGCTTCTGAAAATTTACTACTTTTTTTTTCTCAATTTAAATTGTCTGTAAACAATTATCAAAAATGAGGAAAGTCATATTTCTTTTCATTAAAAGACTGTTTCCCCCACAAAAGTTAATATTTTAAGAATTCAACAACAGTTTTTGTGTGATATTGCAACTTCATGGAAAAAAAAAAAAAAAGAAAAAACATAACACACACACACACACAGAAAAAAAGATGTGCTACTTCCATAAAGGGGAAAAAAAAAAAAAAAAAAAAGTGCTGTTAAATTCTGAGCATCTGCAATCCAAAACAACACCTTGCAGAGTGTCGGGAACCATAGCTGTGGAGTCAGCAAAACGCAGGTGGAAAGGGCTCCCTCCCTTCCTGGAGCTGAGGTGTTTGCTGTGCCACAGAGTCTATCAGGATGTTGCTGTCTTGGGAAGTCTTGCTGACAATCTTCTCTGGGAATTTGAATGCAATGTGAGAGAAACTTCACTCCAGGTAGTCCAGTTTGAATCTGGCACTGTGCCTGCCATCATGCATACTGTTATTGTTACTATTATTTTTAGGGTTGGGGTATTTTTGATTTTATTTTTGTTTTCTGCATTAACATAACCAAGATTGTAACAGCAGCATATGCACAACAAAGCTGCTAACCAAGGAAATATCAGGCTTACAGCATTTTTTTGCACCACAGTTGCTTATCAATGAAGCGTATATATAGCCTAATTAACATAACTGGAATGATTATAATTATGCTATCATTTTGTTTACTTTAGCACATTCTGTTGAGGTATATGGGTAGCAATATTTGTTATTGAAATATTCCCCCTTGCTACATTCAGGCTGTTTAATTATCCTGTTAGCCTATTTTATTTATGGTGTGATTTACTAGTTTAAAAGTGAGGAAAGCATTAAAGTCCACAAGCTCTTGGCTTCCATATTCTTCTCTCTTTTGGATCTTGGACACAATCTGATAAAGCTTTGAGTAGTTCTTACTTGTACAAATAAGGCGATCCTGGTATAATTAGCGTCACCATTGAAGTGGTGCACTGCCAGCTCACCCAGCAGAGACCAGGACCATCTGATTCCATTTCACCAGGGTTAATGCCTCTTGATTTATGATGGCATTAAGAACATTAATAAAACAAGTCATGTTTGTGCAACTATATGCTTCCCATAATTAGGAATATCAAGAAGATATTGTAAGGTGAGGATGTATACATTTAAAATGGACATAATGAGAGTGCTGACAATTTAGCACACCTTTGGGCTTTTCTTTATATTAAAAGAATAACAAAGATTCTCTCAGGTCTCTTGATGAGTTTTTTGGTTGGTTGGAAATGTTTGGTTTGGGTTTGTTTTTTTGGGGGGGGCAGAGCTTTTGATGGAGAAAAACTGTTCATGGTAGTGTTTTCACTGCAAGAGTACCTCTTATGTGCAAACTGTCAGACTGTCACTTCATGTTGAGAACAAGTTTACTTTTCAAGATGACACATACCAGAGATAAAGTGTCTTTATCATGTGGCAGGTCAGAGGTTTCCAAACCTTCCCAGGGATCTTCTGATGAAAACTGAATGGCCTAGAATCTTCCTCTCCTCTCCTCTCCTCTCCTCTCCTCTCCTCTCCTCTCCCTTCCCCCTCCTTCCCTGTCCCCTTCACCCCATTCACACAAGATATACAACAAAACCAGAACAA
>JANHGL010014472.1:58270-81247 GCA_024611195.1 Ceyx melanurus | reverse complement strand
TCCTCTCCTCTCCTCTCCTCTCCTCTCCTCTCCTCTCCTCTCCTCTCCTCTCCTCTCCTCTCCTCTCCCTCTCCTCTTCTTACCAGCCCCTTTACACAAAGACAACATAGATATCTTAAAGACAAATATAAAAGGTTGGGGGTAATTTACTGGGATTTTGTTTGTTTGTTTTGTAGTTTTGCTTGGTTTTGGTTGGTTGGTTTACATTTTTGTTGTTTATTTGTTAGTTTTGTTTTCCTGAAAATTGCAATCACAGTCAAAACAGTCAAAGTCAAGCACAGTCAAACAAATGAAGAAGAAATGAAGAAGCAGCTTGCCTGTGTTTCTTTACCACTCTTGGTCAGGCACCATATGTACATGAACACTGCTTACATGCAAGTTCTCCCTTAGAGTTACATCACCTACTCCTAATACAAGCTCAATATGTGGAACTTAATAATCTGCCAGATGTTTTTATTTACCAGTTCTTATTTTTTATTTAAAAATGCTCATGGGGTTTTCTAGTCACTTGGATCTAATTTAAATGAGTAGACCCAATTTCTTCTTTGACAAGACATAATTAAAGTGACGCAGTTTTACATAAGAGATGAATATTATCCACAGATTTTTATCTATCTATCTATCTATCTATCTATCTATCTATCTATCTATCTATCTATCTATCTATCTATCTATTTATTTTTAGAATATAATTATCTGTTACTGGAACACAACACATATATACACCCTTTCTAACCCCCAGTCATCCCTGTGAATATGAAGAATTGAGGACATAACCTTTGCAGACAAATACACAAGTGTCTCTTTCCATCTCTCTCACTGCCATCTCAAGGTCTTTAGCATAGAAATGATAGCTGATTCTCTCTCCTTTTTTTAAACAAAGCATAAAATCAGAGAGATGACTGAGGCTCAGGGCCAAGTATCTCAATGTCCAGTGAAAGCAGTGAAAATTGTGCCTTAGGAACTGCAGGACTGAAGTACTATGGCAGGGCATGAAACAAATTGTGGTTTTTATCCACCTCCTGATCTTTTCCTATGACATATTTGTAGCATTTGCTCTCTCACTGTAGCCCATTAGTTGGTAACAGGGAGCACGGAACTGTTTTGTGTGCTATAAAGAGAAGAGACCAAATGTTGTGACATGCCTGCCAATGAACATGGCTGAACTTGATCCTTGTATTCCACTTTCGTGCTCCTGTTTCAGACACTACATATGCAAATGGATTTCTGCTGCTTGTTAAATTGTCCTTGAAGTCTAACCTTTTCTGTTCTTAGCTTGGCTTCTTTTAACTACCCTTCCCATCATGTTAGGGTTTTCTAGATGTGTGGTGGTTTAGCAGGTTTTATACAAGTAGACACTGTTCCCTCTGCTAAAAAGATAGGTTTTAATTTTCCACTGTGATTTTTTTAAAATTCATAATTAAGATGATAAATCCTTTCTGGTTTAAAGAACTTCCTAGTATTCTGCAGCTGTTTGTAGAAACAGCCGCACAGTTTCTGAACAAAGGGCCCTGCCACCCCAGAGTGGTGGTGTGAGACCCTCTCCCCTTGTTTGAAGAGAGTCTTATCCTATCTGTCAGGCTCTCTGTAATACCATGCTGTGAATCATTTTATCGTTACTGTTGTCATCTGGGAAAGAAAACAGGATTTTGCCCTTCATGTTGGTGTTTCTTGTGCTTGCTGTTTGAACTACTGTCCTCCTCATCCCTTTTCCTACCATAAAACACTGGTTCTGCTCCCCTTCCAGTCCATGCAGTCCCTTTGCCTTTGCCCTTCTCTCTCACAGATCACATTTCCCTTGTACCAGGTTATCTCAACAGTTTATATTAAACTCCACTGATAACCATGTGGCATTTGTACAGCTGCACACCCCACTCTGGCTTACTCCATGCCTTTTTTGTTTACCTAGGTGCAGGTGAGAGCATCATGGGCTGGAGCAAACAGCTGGTGCTGTCAGGAAAAGCAGTAGTTAAAGCTTTGTTTGAACACGACTGAACTCCTGTGGTCACTAATGCCTTGTCCATGTGCTCAACTTACCCATTTATGCAACTGTGCTCAACTTACCCGTTTATGCAACTGGGAATCAAGAAGCATCTAACTTTGAAGAAGGGCTTTTTTTTTTAAAGTACCAGAGTGAGCAAGGAATTAAAACCTTATTAAAGGGAGCCTGGCCTGCCCAGTGTATGTGGGTTTGTGAGAATTCTCAAGTCCTGTCCACTGCTGTGGTCCACAAAGAAGTGCCTTAAATGGGCAAGACAAGAGCAAGCAATGGAAATAACTGCAGACAAGCATAATCATTGTCAGGACATCCACTGTCTGACTGCTTATGGATCTTCCTAAACTGGGATTACAGCAGGGCACAGAGACTTCTGAATAAAGAGCCTCAAAGGTATGTAATGACCACAAGTGGAAAAGGTTAATGGCATACTTTCCAAACATTTTTTTATAAGACCATGTTGACCACTGCAGTGTGGAAGTATTTGTACATGTGCACTGGCTGCTTCAAACCACTGCCTTTGCAGAGGACAGCTGCTGTGTGCAGTGCTTCTTTACCTAGTCATTTCCCAGCAGACAAGAAACAAATATTTTTATCAGACCAAATTGTCTCTTCTGACCCCAAACTGAGACACACCACAAAAATATTGCACTTTTATTCAAACCAGCCATTGTTTAAGTGTGTTGGTTTTATCAGCAAATGGCTTTCTTTTAAAATTTCCCACATGTGACAAGTCACATTGCAATGCATTACTCCAGGCTGTATCTTTCATATTGCATTGGAGTGAGATGACCTTAACATGATTTGATGCTTAAACCTGCTTCAAACACAGCACGTGAAAGATTGTAAAGATGCATCTTTCAGGGGATACAAAATGTTTATAGATTTCCTTTTTTATTTACATTTTCCTCCTTTTTTTAGTGTCAAACTGAAGTTAAATAGTGGGACTGCTAGAGAGTTAATCAATGTGACTATTTTTCCTGTAAAAATTCTACCAGCTTTCAATCACTTAATTGTTTTCTGCATTACATTTTCCCAACTTTCTGACCAGGAGGAAAAGTTACCTGGTGTCCATTAGGAAAAAGTTTTTTAACAAAGCACAAATTAAACTGGAGAAAAAATGGATATAGGTTCTCTTAACAGGTGCAATAACAGAAGAAACAATTCTGCTTTTGAAAAATTAAAGTTTATATGGTTAAATCCCACATGGTCAGCCTCTTGAATACTAAGATATTTTTAGTTCTCTGATTCAAAGGTGAGCATAGCAACTCTATCATAGAAATTAGCATACTTGTCTCATAACAACACTGTGGAAACTAAAATTATTCTTTGTTAAAGGAGGTTCAAATAATTTAATTCAGCATCTTTATTGTAATAAATTTACAATTAAACATTAAAAAATAATATTTTCCTTAGGAAAGTAACAAAAAGAATATTGTAACTTCAGAATTTTTGTGGGTTTTTTCTACTAGAAAACTGTTGTGTTAGGAAATGTTTTACTGAAACATTTCTGAGGCCATGGTAGGTTCTCCCATAGCCCATGTGCAAGTAACAGTATGAATATGTTGGTGTTTAGAGTCTGCCTGAGAGCTTTGTGCCTTCCTCCCTACTTGTATTTTATGTTCTCCGAGACTATTCATGTGTTGTACTTAAAAACTACAGCTAAGTACAAATAAAAAGCAGGAGATTACAGTTCAGGATAAATAGGTTCATGATTCATGCTGGGCTAGACACTGATGTATTTATTCCTTCTGGACTGTCCTATTTTGACCTCTGAGATCGCAATATTTTCAGTGGGATGACTTGGACTATGAACTCAGTTCATTATACATGTAGGTAATATACTACAGTTTATGGACTTCTCCAGTGTCAGGATCTTTATTTCTGCTGCACATTTCATCTGGTATAAATGCTAATATAACTGCTGCAACCTAATTCTCCATCATTTCAAGTCTTAACATTATTATTTTAAAATACATGCTCTGGACCAGGCTAAAAGCAGAATCTTAATGCAGGAACCACAAGTAAAATGATATTAATTCCTGTCTACAAAATCAGAATACTTGACATAAATTATATTTTCTGGTGTGAAATCTATTAACTGTAACTTTACTTTCTGTCATGGTGACATGGATCTGATGAAGGATAACCTTAGTCAAAATAGGCAAGAATAGTTTTATCTGTGTTTGTTTTTAACCAGCATTAAACTAGAGTGAGGTTCTAAGAACTATCATAACTGTCCTCCCAACACCAAACATTAGTTTCCAAAGCAGGACTCCAGTAGATAAAGCAAAAGGAAAGAAAAAAACCTGCTCTCAAGACCCAGAACTTCTACTTAAACAGAAGTCTAGTTTTAAAATCCCTTCCACTTCTGAAGACTTTCTTCTAACACAGCTGTTGGAAATAACAGGAGACTAACCTCGGTACAAGTTGCCCAGATGGCATGTCAAACAAAGCAGTAATTATATGAGCAGAGTATGTGGCCTGTATCTCATGGTTCACTGTAAGTAACTTGTAAGTTAGTAAGTAATATAATACCAATAAGAATATTTAAATGTTGAAAAAGGAAAGATTTTATATGCTCTTTGATTTCATAAGGACTAAGTACTTTGTGCACTCTTTCATTGGTCTAAATAGTGGTGAGGATAGAGGTGATAGTGTTTTCTAGCTCATCACTACCAATGTGTTTGCATTTAAACAGAACAAAATGTTCTTTGCCTATGGTTAGCCACACTAGCTTCTAAATGAGATTTTCATAGGCTGGCGGGATATGGAGTTTCCCTGCCAACTGTTTGATTTAGTAATATAACTCAAGTAGTAATGACTAGCATAACCTATACACCTGCATGAAGACAGTATGTCAAGAACTTACTGCTACAGATGCCATGATACTCCCTTATGCACAGTCAGCCCACGGTGACAACCAAATACTTAAGCAATAGTTAAAGCTCTTTGCAGCAAGACAATATAAATCTAGAAAGTCAGCCAGAACCTTGTACTGATTTTTTTCCAGAGCATTGTGCCAGAAGGTGTCTGTTGTACTAAGTACCTACCAAAGTATCCTGATTTGCAGTGCTGCTAAGTGCTTCAGTGCCAGCTCTCTTCAAACAGGTAACCACACGAGCAGAAGTGTAAATTACTTATTATAGGTAGATCTGCCAGAAAGCCTGAAGGGGTTGCTGGGAGCTTCCCCCTTCCTCCCTGCACACTGGTGAGTCTTCCTGGTTGTTGCTGGTCATTAAAAGACACTTTCCATCATGACCCCTAAAATTCCAGATCTTATGCACTTTGTGAACATCTCCAGGGGCACAGCTGAACAACAGTGGATACAGCATGCTTCTTATCTAAGATATTCCTTATTTTTCTGATTTGCCACCCTTTTAAAGAAAAACATCTTTATGTAAACTAGTTATCTTCAAAGCACCCTTAATGCAAGTCAGGTTAAGGTAAAAAGCAGACAAAAGTATACATTCACAGCATTCAAAGCAGACTACAAAAACAAAGGTTTATGCAAGGTATGGGCAGAGTGAAAAAAAAATACACAATCTGTACTTAAAAAAAATACACAAACTGACTTATCCTTTTCAGCCCCCTCATGAGTTTGGCTCTCAGTGAACTTTAACCACTTTTTCATGTGTTATTTATGGAAATTTTTCCTTCCAAAGAACTAATTGGAAATTCTAATCTTTTAAGAACTAGTTATGAAGTGTGCAAAAACTCTTGATACAATATCTAAACAAATGCATCATGGAAAACAAATAAATCCTGCTGATGATAAAAGGCTAATCCAATAAACTAATCTGATCAAAAGATAAGTCTTGTAAAATCAATTACATTTGTCTTCAAACACAAAGACATTGACAAGGTTCTTAGAAGAAATACATTCCCTGTAGGAATTAAACCACAAATTGATTTATGAATATACTCCCCGAAGAGAAACTAGAAGTGTCTCTATCAAGAACCAATGGGAATTTTGTCTCTTTTTTACTAGTTTAGCAACTCACTTGAAAACATGTAAACAATGTTTGGCATACAGCATGCGATTTATAGCATACACTGTTTTGTATCAGTGCTTTCAAGGAGAACAACAGCAAGCTGTAAAACCTTCTGCTCCATATCCTTCCTTCAAAATAAACCCAGTTCAGCTGCTCTGTGAGGACTGGTATTTCAAAGTGATAACTGGCAATTTATAAATCACCCTCTCTTGTTCTGCAATGAGACATCACATCTGTAATCCATATTTATTTGCCATTAATAACTGTGTGGGTGCTGCTGCATTGATTGTTTCATATAGTGTACATTTCACTTTACTAACTAGCCCTGAAGAGGAGAAAAGAGTTGTTTGTTGTCCTTGTTTGTTTTGTTTTGTTGTGTTTTTTTTTCACACTAGGGGAATATTCTTAAGATGAACTGCTTCAAATAATATCAAATATGATATTGAACCAACAGAAGATCAACATTTTCATTAATTTATTAATGAAAATCATATTGGAGTAATTTATGTTTCATTCCCTTTTCAGACATCCACATCAAATATGAAAACTGAGAAACACAAAGAGGAAATTCTTTAGTACATTTTAAAAAACAGTCAAAATGTTGAGTCACTTCAGGTTTGACTTCGGTAACAGTGTGACTTTGCATGCCTCCAGGATTTGTAAAGCTGCCAAAATAAATTTTAGGAAACTAGTGGGTCTAGACTACCAGAAGGGAGATTTAACAGCAAGAAGATTGATTACCACCAGCTCTGCTAAGGGATGGGTATAACTGGCCAAGGTACATTCCCTGCCTGCCCTCAGGATATGCTGCCTGCTCATATCCGCAAAAAAAATGTGTAACCTGCACTGTTCCTCTTTGCTATTTTAGCCTCCTTGCCTTGGGAAAAGACTGCACAAATTGCAACTGGCTTTCTCCCAAAGACCCACTAGGACTGAGTCAAAAACAAGGCTCCAGTCATATCACTATGGAAGTTTTTTCTCCTTCATGTAGCCAAAGAACTCATGGCTTCAAACAAGACTTCAAAGAAGACCATACAAAGCATGTGTCATTGAGCAGAGCACAACTTTTCCACTTGGTCCATATTTTCTTTTTCTCTTACCCAGTTTCGTGTTTGATGCAAAAGTTTCTATGTTGAGGCATCTTGTTGTGACCTCTTTTAAACTTATATTAAGGTTTATATTGAGCTTTTGATGACTGAAACATAATAATCTCCATCAATAAATTCTATATAGGTAAGTTGAAAAATTGCAAGTTGTAACTTGAAAGACCTTCCAGGCAAAAAGAGATGTGGGACTGCATGGGAAATGTTGGATACATACACTACCTACTTTATAATGCAGATGCTAATCACCACAAATAGTGTAAAATCGACACATTTAAAAATACTTTTACAACAGGGTTCTCTCTCTATTCCTGACTAATATTGGTCATTAATAAAAAATATCAAAGATTAAATAATTGGCTTCATGTCACACTAAAGATTCAAAATCATTACCCAAAATCCTTTTGGGAAGCAGACAAGATGCTCTCAGTTCAGCTCCCTATAGACTGTAGGTCAGTAACACAAAGGCATAACATATAATTGGACTCAAGTGGTAGTCTGAGCTTATAAGAGGCCAAGGACAAATTAGTCCAAATTGCCTCCTACTTTAAAAAGAGACGTTTCAACATGGGCACAGTTCAAATCTGCAGCTGCCTGACCTACAAGGCTTTAATGCTTCCAGAAACTGAAGAGTGAACAATTTGGGTGTCTGATTGTGATGGAAAACATCAGCCTTTTTGATCCAGTGCATTTCTGTGAACATTTTGGCTTCAGGATGAACTCTGAATTTTTGAATTTATATTGAAGGGTACAAAATTCAACTTTAAACTCTAGATTATAAAGGGAAATGAAGACCAACATGAAAGCAGCATACAAATACTAACAGCGAAATGTTTCAAATGAATACCAGATACTGCTTTTTAATGTTATATGACATTTTACAGATGCAGAAAACAATCAGACATCATTGTCAGCCAATTAGTACATTAAAATAAATACATATGCAAAAATCACTGACCTGATAGCATTTTTTATATCATGTAAATGATATGTGTTTAATTTATTTTAACAAGGGAGGTTTAAAATGACTAAGCAATCATGCTGAATAATGGGAGAATAAATCAGGAAAGGATCAGTCTATATTTGTTCTGTTTATATTCTCCAACTATCCGATAGCAGCTGCAACATGCAGCAGAAGATTAGGGTTAAGACTCTTCCATCTGACTTGAAGTGGCAAATGAGTTCCAAAAATTCAGGAGACAAAGTAGATGTCTCAATTGGAATTTAGGTTCTCATTCACATCTGACTGTCAGTTAATACATGGTAACACTGGGCACATTTCACACTTTGGGTAGAACAAACAAATATGTTCTTCTTGAGAAAATGCTTGCAATGTGTCAACAGTAGCATTTATACTACAGTAAGGCTGGAAGGAGACCAAACTGGCTAAGGTATGAGCCCAGGAGACAAAAGGTTCTGCTTTCAACTTGACCTCAGGCTTTCTTGGTGATGTTGGACCTGTCATTTGGCTTTCCATGTGCCTCAATTTCCTTTCTGTATTGCAGGCCTAATATCTCTCTCCATCAAAAGGGAGGACAGTCCTGCAGGTTTGTGATTCAAGCCTGGCAGGAAGAAACATATTGTGCTTCTCACTCTCTGGGGTTATTTTTGAACCTTTACAAGGAGTTAAAAGAGATGAAATCACCATCTGAATTGTGCTTGCATCTGTAACAAAAGTATCTATCAGATTTAATCAAGCTGTTTGCCTGCTTTTACTCTCCTGTACCTGAGACACTGTAGCACTTGATTTCTTTGTAACGTTTTGACGCAACATTTCTTCATTGGTTCAGTTTATACTCAAAGAGACTTAGAATTAGACATAACTTTTAAAGGAAGGACCTGACTAATAGCATCTGTCACATTCCCTCTGTGTGCTAGCATTTCACTTGAAGCATTACAGTTATCTTTGTAAACAATGGCTGTATTTTTCTATATAAATTTAATGAGTATATGGTTCCTGTGAAAAAAAAAAAGCTGGTAGAGCAGGAGGTGGCAGGTTCCAGTTTTGCCTTCTGAAGGCATCACAGCTGCATCTGACCAGGGACATGAGACAAAGACCCCTAGGGCAGAACTCTTTTTCCACAAACACATGAGTTAGGAAAAGGAAATTTATAATGCAGCACAACATAAGGCTAGGAAGCAGGATGCAATTCTGATACATCGAAATCAACAGCAAAGTCTCGTTGACTTCTGCTGCAGAAGAATACAACACTTCCCAGCAGCAGGAAAAGCAGGTCTTGCACTTGCATCATTCATACAGAAACTGAGTCCTGGCTGTCTTCTACAATTTGCCTGCATGTTGTCTAAATATTTTTCAAACAGGTATTTCAGCTCATTTCCACCCTTCCTCTTTTTTACCATCTCTTTTTTTTTTTTTCCCTTTTCACAATCTTTCTCCTCTCTCTAATATATCCAATCACAGCTTTGAAGTCACTGACCTTGAAAACAAAAAACAAACAAACAACAAAAAAGAGCAATTCACTTGCCAAGTGCAAATACCTTGACAGATGCAGCATATAATCCAAGCTGTGAAGTCTAACAAACCTATAACAGCTCACATCAGAAGCCTCTCTCCCTCTGTGTGGGTTTCTACATGGTATTATATTTCTGTGATTTCATCATTCCTTTGTGAAGACTGAAACTCTTAAGATCATAACTACCCTAGTCTCTATAATAAATATATCATAGAAATGATGTGATTTATGGATTTTGGTACTATTTTAACAATCCTGTTAGATGTCAGCATGGATTTATGGCATGAATCCCTTGATCTTATAAAAACAGCCACAACAACCAAAAGCACATGAGCCTCTAACTCTTAGGAATCTCTAGTGCTGTTTTGTCAATAGGAAGGATTAAGAGGACACACTGTATTAGTATGGGATTCACACTAAGGCTGCTCAGGAGATCCCAGGTCCCTCCAAGGGTCACGGTTGCTCAGCTTCACACTGTTATGACTTCTCGTGGTAGTGAAGCTCACAGTAGGGATTTAACCCTAGATCTGTGCTTTAAAAATGTGACATTGAACCTGGAAACACTTGAGCCTCCGGGTCAAGACCTTTAGCACAGAGGCAGCAGTAGATTTACAGCAATTTCTATATGTAGGAAAACCACTAGAGGGAGGGAGAGGTCCACAGTGCCCGAGAAGCACTTTCGGAGCCAGCTCTTTCATCATCAAAGAAAGACTAGACTCTGCCTTTTAATAGTGGGTGGGGGACTTCGGTTTTGACCCTATACAAAGGCCAAATGAAGGCGGCAGCAGTTCTCCAAGGTCTTCAATGTTTGGCCTGCAAAAAACACCCAGCAGCTTTTCTTCAGCCCCAACCACTGCTCGCAGATGGATGCAATTTCTCAGCAACCAAGGCTGCAGGCCAGATGGACAGGTCCTGAATGCAGCCCATGAGCCATGAGCTACAGCACCATGTGTAAGTGGTGTTTTACTACATATCAAATGTCAGGTCTCAGCTAAGTCGCAGATGACGTATAATGCTACTACTGCAGCACAGTGCCCTTAATATCATCTTGCAGTTGGGAAGAGTCCTTCCTCCAAATCATTAGCAACAGATGATTTCTTTGTTTATTTATTATGGGCCCCGGAGAAAGTTGTAGCAAAAAAACATACCCAGAACAAAGTGTGGCTCCATTTTCCCTTGGCTGAGTTTTAGCAAAGAATTTAATAAAGACTTACAGGTTTTCAGAGATAGTCCTTGGCTATGCTCAAAACACTTTTATTTATTTATTTATTTATTTATTTATTTAATCAGACATTTCTGTGGGGGGCAGGGGAGGAAATGCTTCCAAGGTTTTTTTGAATTTGAACCAATATCTCAGGTATCTTCAGACTCACTTATTGTGTTACCAACCCTTTAACTTTTGACTGAACAGACTTTGTTTTTACAAGTCTTATCCAGAAAAGCTTTGTGTGAATAATAAATTGTTAGGCCCCATAAACTTATGCTAATAGTCAAGTCCCTGGGTGTTTTTACATTTGGAAATAAAAAAATGAAACCCATAGAATTTCTAAAAATAAAAATAAAATCTGCTAGGGGCAAATTGTTGAAAGGTATCCTGTGTCATTACTCATTAATTAAACTACTGAAGGCTGTTTAGATAATTGAAGATGGGCAAATGACAAAAGACAAGCTTTATTCCTTCAAGGAACATGAAATGTTACTAAGATATATTTACAGTGTAGAGTTGTGATAGACATCATTCCAGGGTGAGTAAAGAGAAAGTCTTCCTTACTACTAAATTAACATTCTAAGCATTCTGAAATGCTTATCAGAGCAGATATGTGAGATATCCTGGTAACTTTGATAAAGGCATTGAACTGAGTGAGGGAATGTCTTGGAATAAGCATTTAAACCTGAAGGGAGTATTCAGAGAATGCTCATCTGTTTAATTACAGGGCGTAATACAATAAGATAGAGGAAGGTCTAGTTTGGTGGACTTTGGAAATTATGATCCCTGTCAGCATAGAAGAAACGTCCCAGATCTGCTCATTTTTCCCACATAGGTTGTGTTTCCTCAACTGCTGAACATTCAGACTGGTTTCCTGCAGACTCTTTTCAGTTAGACCATACCTTTCCTGAGGCACAGCATGCAAAACAGGACACAATACAAAAGATGAGTCATCAAAAGTAGGGAAAATAACAAAATAATTACTTCACATATCTAGCTTTTTTTTTGTTTTGTTTTTTGTATTTGCTCTGGCTGGGATTTGCTGTCTTTTTCTGCAGACCTGCAGTTCAGCTTGTACTTTTTCTCCTCTGATTATGTCTACCTAATTTTTATTACCCTGTTCCAGGGCAGCATCCTGTTTATTCCAGGACTTTTTTTAAAAAAAATATTTATTTATCAAAGCCATTAGAGCTTGGATTGATATATTAAGTCCTCATTTCACCATCTAAGTCTTTAACAAAAATATTTAACTGTTGTCAGACCCAGACGCCTACTGCAAAATCTTGCTCATTCAATTAGTCCAGTAGCTAAATATTAGGGATTTCAGACTTAACATGAGTTCATATCTCTTGGAGAGGGCATCAACAAGTGACTGAGCTGTTAAAAGAAGGGTCAGAGTTTTCATACTCTACCAGAACAAATAGTCTAATAGTCTGTCCCTCACATTGGCTGTTTTCAAGGGAAGATTTAAGAAACTGCAGAATGGTCAGCTGTGGAACTAGGGAAGATTATGTTGTAACCAGAAAATTACAAGTGACAGTAGGATAACACATACTGGATTTCTGCCAGACAATATTATCTGCGATTCTGAACAAGGGAGAGTGAATGAAGGAAAAGTTCCTAGGGAAGAAAAATCTCATACCAAGTGAAAGAGGATGGTTTTGTTTTTAAGCTCCTGCCTGCTCAGCTTTGCAGGGGATAAGACAACTGTTTCTAACACAGATTTTCCTTATTGACCTTTAACAGATCAGTTACCCTCTGAGCATAAAATCTATTCCTAATACTGGTGGATATAGGCAGTTAAGAGGTTTGAGGCATTCCTTCACACTGATCCCCTCCCTCCCTGTCTCCAACATCGTTCCCCCCCCCCCCCAAAAAATAATTACAAAATTAAAAATAATTTTTTAAAAGGAATTTCTGGAGCGGAAAGGATGAGGCCAGAAAGAGTCAAAGATTAATAAATGTCTTAACTGGAACATAGTTTTTGTCTGGTGAGTTACCTACACAAAGTGAGAAGATACCTTGCACAGCTTAGATACATGAGGAAAGAGAAGAGCTACCTGGGATAAAAATGGATGGGTTTAAAGATAATCAAGTGAGAAGGAAAAAGATGATGTTGTTTTATTCAAAGAATTTGGATTGCATATAGAAAGTGTGTGCAAAGTGAGAGCTCACAGTCATCAGTAATGAAAGTCAAGGAAGAGCCTCTTACATGTGAGTTCCTTTAAGGCCAAAATAAAAACAGAACACACTTGTACAGGTCCAGGTGACTTATATTCATCAACAGGTTTTGTGCAAATGTGCAGAACTCCTTCTATATGTGCAAGACCTCTGAGTTTATGAAGCCAGAAAATGAAAATAATTTAGAAATCTAATTTCAGATCTCAGAGGAATAAATCAAGGCAAAATGGAGAGCTTATGTATCTCTTCATGTACATTCACTGTGTATGATATAACCTACTTTTAAGCGAAAGCTCATAATTTAAAATAGTATGTCTCCTTTGTTTAAAAGGGTTTTTAAAGGAATCTGTTTGTCTTGTTTCCCTTCCTGCTTTTTTATTTCGCCTTCCTTTTGAATACCACAGGTCTTATTTCTGACTTACAAGGATGATCATCTGCTCTTCTCATTCTCATGTGGTCTCCCTTGATAGACAAGAAATTATGAACCTTGCATTCCTTCACTATCTCGGTCCCCTGGGAAATAACTGTAGCCACAGATATAGAGAAGAAAAAAATGAATAAGTGGGGCTTTTCCACCATCCTTTATTTACACTTTTTATGGTTTCTTTTCTTTCAATGTTGTTTATGTATTTATGTTCAGCTAGCAGCCCAACAGGAATCAAAGTCTTTACTTTCCCTAGTGGAGTTTCTTATCACAGCAAGGAAAGGGCTCTGTAAAAAAAAAACAACAAAACCTAGTTAGTAATTTAGTTAGTTCGTTAGTTAACTTGCAACACTACTTAGAACTGTTAAAATTATGACTCCAAATACTGTTGCCTTATCAATCTAGTCATCTCAACAGTCTCAGAGGAACTCTGGATGCACAGATGCTTGGTGCCCACTAGTAGCAAATCTTGCCATTACATAGTAGCACACCCAGGCTGAAGAAGTGTATGACAAAATGCTCTAGAAGTTTTGTACTTGGCAAGAATTTAGCTGCATGGGGGTGGAGAGTGAAGGGGTGGCAGGAAAAGAATTGGTGTTCAGCAATCTTGTAGCATAAACCGTGATAAAAATATTGGCAGAAGTTAGTATAATTTGCCTCATTGCAGGTGTCTTTACCAACCCAGATATTATATGAGATTTAGCTGTACCTTTTCACCAAAAAGGAAATGAATTTTTAAATAAGTCTTGTGAGGAACAAGGAAAACAGATCTTTTCCCGATTTTTATACACCATATATAATCCTTTTTGATTGCTTGAGACAACACCCAAAAACCAGAACTGCTAGGAAGTTAATTAGGTAACTATGGAAGTAGAAGGGGAAGAGCCAGATATTCCAGCTGGCTTCATGGTGAACCACCAGTCAGCCAGTGTGACTATCACAAAACACATAGCTAGGATGCAACAGGTAAAACAGGGAACTATTGAAAGATAACGTTGTATAAGATTCAAGAAAGATGGAAACATCACACTGTTTCTAGAAGCTTTCTTAGAAGCTACTTCACTTCTCTTTTACACAGAATCACGGAATAATCATGGTTGGAAAGGACCTCCTAGATCACCAAGTCAAACCATACCTGCATACCTACATACTGTACCTAAGAACAAAAAACACCGAAATACCAAACTGTTAGAAGAAAAAGGCAAACTAACAAAAACCAGGAAAAAAAACCCCAACCAAACACTGAAAACAATAACAGACCAAACACAGACCCCTACATTCCTGCTCTTAGAGATGTCATGAAGCACCTTGTCAACTTGTTCCTTAAATACCTCTAAGACTGGTGATTCAGGCACCTCCCTGGGCAGGCTGTTCCAGTGCCTCACCACTCTCTCCATCAAGAATTTCTTCCTAATATCTAATATAAAACTCCTCTGCTGTAACTTCAGACCATTTCCTCCTGGTTCTGCCATTTGTTACTAAGGAGAAAAGGCTAATACCCACCTCTTTACAACCTCCTTTCAGGTAGTCTTTCACTCAGAATTACCAACACCTGCTCTCTTTGTCTAAATAGGAAGCCTGGAATCCAATTGATATATGTGGCAGAAAGGAAAGGATATGAAAGATATTATAAAACCGTGAACAATACTGAAGTCATTTTGCATATCTTAAATGAGAATTTTTATCTACTGGACATTAGGAAAAAAAAATCACAGGAACTGTAGCCAAAAACTGGAAAAGGCTGCCCAGGGAAGTGATTGAGTCACCGTGGCTGGATGTGTTTAAGGGTTGTTGGGATGTGGTTTTGAGGGACATGGTTTAGGGGTGAACTTTGTAGAGTAGGGTTAATGGTTGGTCTTGAAGATCCCAAGGGTCTTTCCCAACCTGAATTATTCTACATCTTTTCTCTTAGAGTCGGTCAAAAAGCTGTTAGGATTACGTAAAGTGTTTGCATCTTGATGGTGACCTGAGCACTGTACTGCAGGAGTATGAAATAGCTGATGGTTGTATGACAGTTAAAGTAATGGATATTAATGATAAAAAGATAGTAAGAAAGCAGCCATTCTGGGTTGTGGAAATGGATCATATCCAGAGCACCACAGAAGAGACTTATGTCAGAGGCAGTGACTCACTGCGTTTTGTTCATGACTGAAGGAAATGAGCCCCTGTCTCAACCAATAACTTATTGCTAAGGACTTTCTCTTTTTGTTTGTTTGTGTTTTTCTTTTGTTTTGGTTTGTTTTTGTGGTGTTGTAGGAGTCTGGGGCCTCAAACCTTGTGCGGTAAGATCTGGAAAAACCTGTCTGTAGGGTTAAGTGTTGATTACTTCCAATGTCTCCCTGCTCCTTCTTTTGGCTTCTTGAAGATCGGCTTTAACAAAAGGAAGAGATTAATCCTGCATAGGTGGGACTCTGTCTTTTGTTTAGTTAATTGCTGCTTCTGATTGTGCTGTGGATGGCAGGGGTCTCAGCTCGTGGGGCTCATGCAAATCAACCTCAACACCTGTGAAAACTGGGAATGCCACCCAAATATCTCAAGGGTGAAAATTATTGATCATTGTGTGCCCACCAACAAAGAACTGAAGACTTGGACCGATCCAGTGAGACGTCGCTGGATCTACAGGTGGTGAGAACCTTTTCTTTTTCTCTCTCTCTCTCTGTGTTCCTCTCACTCCCCTTCTCTTTTCCTTTTTTCTAATAACTCTTTCTTCCTTTTCCTTGAAATTTAGCCATAAAAGAATTGCCTATGAAATTAACACTTTTATCCGTACCGTTTATTGCTTGTTTCCTTAGGGAGAACTAATCGATTATTTTGTTACTGTTCCTCAGAGTCACTGTGGTGACTCTGCCGCTTCGGGGCCCTGTCTTGCAGGGACAGCCTCTGTCCGGGGAGGATTCACCAGACAAAGATTCACCTCTCTCCTTGTCCACTGAGTGAGATGAGACAGGTGTCTAGTTGGTTGATTTGGTTGTTTTTTTGTTGTTGTTGTGTTGTGGTTTGTTTTTGTTTTTTTTAGGGGTTTTGTGCGGTGTGATTCTTCAATGTTTCTACCAGGTCATTTAAAAGACTTATGTATCCAGTGTTTTGCAAAAGTTGTAAGCCCTTGAATAAATGGTGCAACACTGAACATCTCTGATTAACCACAGCAGCTAGGAAGCTAAGGAGCAGCTCTTTATTGGACAGCTAGGAGTGGAACACTACAGAAAATACCCCCCCTGATTTTCAGGACAGCAAGATGTGATATTAATCTCCTGTCCCTAGAATAGCAATCTGTCAGGAATGACTTGGCAAACAAGAAGTTTTCACTGGTCTTGTTAGATCTGGGACATGATTACCCTCAATCCGATTGTGGATACTGGTCCATCTTTCCCCAGAGATGGTTGTTAAAATTATAGACCTGCATCTTCATAAGACAAAGTGGTTTTCATAGCTTAATGACCTACTATCTTCCTGAGATAAGTCAGGTTATATCAGAGGAGATTGCTTTCTATTCTGGTTATTTGCTCAAGTATATTTCTCTGCCTCTTTGCTTGAGAGGAGATTTTCTTCTGCGCCCCCAAAATACTCTATTTCATTTATTTGTAAATGTTCATCAGATCGTTTGCCGGTAAAAATTGAAGCCTGAGTATTATCTGTGAACTGTGTACTTCCATTATTCATCCCAGTCTCTGTTCCTGATTGGATGCCTGAAACTTTATGAATAGAGAAAAACAAGAAAGATGAATAGCAAATCATGAATAATAAACGGAACATTTTCTCCAACTCCCATTCCTCCATGAATATATGTACCCCTCTATATCAGTTGCCATCACCAACATTTTTATGTAGTGAAAATAGCTTGAAACAAGACTAACAGAAAAAGGACAGGAGTCCAGCTGAATCAAATCAAGAACTGTGTTTTTTTGTGCATAGTTGTGAATGCACTACTCAGCAGTTATTCAGCTCCAGTAAAATCCAACTGTTCTGGGGACAGAGTTAACTTGGAGAGGCAAGAGCAGGATTTTTCTCCACAAATACCTCACTTACTTCTCCAGGAATGTGGACATGTAGCCTTCTGCTTCCTCAGCTGTAAAACAGAAATAATGTTGCCTTTCCTTCTTCCTGTAACACCCTCAGACCCCTGAATAAATTGTGCTAAGTGAGAAAGAAGCATTTTTAAAGACTCATCAGTACCTGCCATAAATCATGTCAGCCTTTATATTCTCAATCTTTTGGGCAATTTACAGGTATGTTCAATGCAGACGCTGCTTAGAGATTATTCATACATTATATTTATCCCATGACAGATAATTGATAGATTCCTGTGTGCCTGACTTGCCAAATCATGTTATACTTCAAAACAGTATTTTGTTCATTTATACAAAACTCTTCTTGTGCAGTGTTCAAATCTTAATGACAACAATTTCCCCTCCCAAGCCTCTAAAAAAAGTCTTCAAATTTAAACCTGTAGAAACACCTTGGCAGTGAATATGAGCAATTGCAATAATTCTGCTCTAGTTTATACACTTATAGGAATGTATTTTTTATTTTGCTGTGGGCTCTAGCTTCCTAAAGTTGCTAACCAGAATGGAAGCTGTGAACATACTTTTTTGAAAGGAAAAAAAAATTCTTTAGATTGTGAGATTTGTTTTTCTTTTTTTCTTTTTTTATGGTTTTAAGAATGGTTCTGTATTAATTATATGTGCATTTCCATCTTCTTTCTAATTATGGAATTTACATAACTTTGTATAAAAAAGGCAACAGGTTTTTCACCTTTAGAAGGCAAGAAAAAAAAGTCTAGGGTCTTACCTGTAAATGAAAAAATAAATAAGCCTGAGCTTTCTGTATATGACCTAACTGTTAGTAGCTAGTTATTATCAAGTCGTTTTGAACATTTTAAAATTCAGAAAATAAATATTCCTAACTTTAATAAAAACAGCCAAGCCTTTCAGGAACTGCTGGAGGGTACTCAGCCAAAAGCATCCATTAGTCACCCAGAATTACCCCTCTAAATCAGACAGAAGAGGGACTTAAATCTGCTTTTCTTGTAGAGTGAGTGGCTCAACCTGCTTCCAAAGAGCCTTTTGCCAGCTGGGACCCAAGCTGGTTATGCTGAAAGCAGCACTCTTAAAATAGTTTGGGTTTGATTTTGTCTTTCTTAGTGACAAAAGTCAATTTCATAAAAAAATTTAAAATCCCAATAGTATGCTTTAACCACTCTAACCAGTATTGCACAAGAGTGAAATACTTTGCAGATATGCATTAAACAGACCTGTATAGGTCTGCTCTTTAACACTTCACTGAAGTGAAATTCCAGAAACTTTTGATTTATAGGAGGCCAGGATTTGGAGGTTTTTCTGGAAGACCTTTTAAAATAAAAAATGTTTTTAAAGTACATAAGCATTTTTATAAGTGCTGGATATACTTTCTTCAATCACAGAAATAAGCGCTTTTTCTGTTTAGATTTTAGAATTTCTAAAAATCTATAATCAGGAAGATCAAGCTACCAGTCTAGACTAAAACTCAGTTAATGGAAGCTTTGAGACCATAATTTTGCCACTTTAAAAAATAGTAATACAGATTTGCTGTTGTTTCCTTTGGTGGTCCAATGAACTATAAATTAAGGTCAACTTTTTAGTGTCCTTTTGAATCATCAAATTATGAATGCATTTCTTCAGTCTCAAGGAATCACAGAAAAAATTACAAGATGACATTTAAAAATGGTTAGTAAAGAAATGTTGCTTACTTTGTTCTAGATCTCACCTCAGACAATCTCTCATCTCTGTTGCTTTCAGAGATAAATTACTATTTCCACTGTGCCTACACCTGTAATAGCAGCTGCCTTTTCACCACCTGTCACTCACTCTTCTAACCACACCCCATTCCTGCTTTTATGTTTTTCTGCCTACATTGCTATTCTCCATTTCTCTCAAGGAAAAAAATATATAATTAACATACACATTAAAAAAAACCCCAAACAACCTATGCACTGACCTTTCATTTTCCCCTTCTCTGTCATAATGCAGGGAGTTCCTCTATGCCTTTTCCTCTTACTCCTCAGTTGTTCCTGCAATCCCATATCATCCCATGCCCTTCCTTACTCTTCTCCTTAGTTTCTCAATATGCTCTGCCTCTTTTTCCATCTCCATAGAAGCATATTTACTCTTGCTCAGGTCATACCATCCTGCCCCTCTAGCCCCTGCCTTTTTTCTGTTCCCCACGGAACTCCATCTCAGTGTGGAGTTTTCCCTCCCTAGCCAGTCTGGCTGCCTTGGACTTGAACACAAATGAGCATATATGTTTGAAAAATTAATTTATTTAATTTTTTGCTTTGTTGAGGCTTTGATTCAATTTTTTTCCTGCCTTCCTAACTACTTGTTCAGAAAGTCCTCTGGAAGATTTTCTTGTTCTTCTCCATGATTTCTTGGGAGAGGACAACGGTGCTCAGTCAGACTGTACTTTTTATGTTTTTGATTTTATTCTTCTCACTTTCTGCTATGTCTCAGCTGTGAACACAAGACCAAAATATGTCTGTGCCTAAATGATACATCTTTCATATATGTCTTTAACACAAATGTGTTTCCTTATGTCCAAATGATTATTTTCATATGTCTTAAAATTCAAAAATCAGGCCAAGCCAAACACAGATAAAACAAACCTCTTAACCTCTCTTCCTTGTAATCTTGTTTCTTAGTCTTTTCACAATTGCTTTTCATTGGCACAATATTGCCATGCTGCTCTTAAATGGTTGTGATCTTCTGTTGTCTATAGTTACCCACTTCATGTCACATTTCATTCTTTCAGTCTTTCCTTCTAAATTATCTACTTCTAATATTCCCTGCCCAGCCAAACATATATAAGACTCTCATATAGATAATTTTATTTCTCCTGTAGATCATCCTGTTTCTCTATGAGTAAACTGACATTTTCCATGAGCATTCTCTGACCTCTCATTATAATGATCAGCTCCTAAAAGTACCCACAGAGCCACCTTAAGGTGGCTTTATTTCTTTATCACCCACTTGGCTAGAACCATACTGAGACCATCATCATCTTGCTGATCAGTGTGTCTCTTTGTATTGGTTGTATCTGATCAGACGCAGAGAGCTTTAGATACAGAGGAACCAAGTCGTTACCAGGTCAGATCTGACATGTTGATATGTAAAGTGACTGTCCCTTCACTGGCTGTAAGGGAAGCTCGGACTCACTAGCTCAGATGCCAGTATCTACAGCTGAGATAACTGAAACTATTGAGAAGAATCCTGTTTTATTTTTTTTGTTTGTTTTGTTCTGAAATATTTGTCTTAGTTTTTAAATTATATGTGGTTGGGAGCCATTCTCTATCCATACCTGGATTTGTGCAAAGCCTAGTGCAGCAGGATTCTTTTTTCTCATGGTGCCACTGTAATGGTTAGCGTTCAAGTTATCAGGATATAAAATATCCTGATACAAAATACTGTTCAAGAAGACACTGAAGAAAACACCTTACAAAGTTGAGAGGAGTCACAGTGATGTGCAGTAAGAATATAGAGGCATTCAGAAACAGTTAATTGATAGCTTATGTGTGGTATTCACAGTGTTTCATTCCCAGTGATCTAAACATATGGCAGCAAGGATAATACTGGAAAAGAACAATGGCATTTAGTCAACTGCAATATGTAGCATTTATTTGTTTATTTTTGTATTACTAAAAGTGTTATGCAAAATTTTTCTTGCTTTCCTTTTGAGGAGGTTTTAAAATAAAGATCTAAGCCACTTGAAGAAAACATGAAGTCCCCAGACATCCACAACTATGGATAACATTGAGAATTCTGTTTTTCTTTTGCTTCATGGCTGCATTTTAGCAATAAGTAAAATTCTAGGGCTTGTGCTAATTCTTTTCACTGCTCCTGTCTTTGATTTTGCAGACCACAACGGTCTTGTTTGGGAAAGAGATGACTAAACAGGGATATGACTGAGATGCATAAAATTTAATGTAGTATGGTGATGATGAAGAACGTTTATTCAGTATTTTCCACAGTATTATTGTTTTCAGAGAGCATCAAATTAAATAGCCAGGCAGCAGATTTAAAGCAAATAAATGAAATACATTTCTCTACATTCTGCAGAGTTAGTCTGTGGAATTTGTTACCAGATTGGAAGAAATTTACCAGGCATGCAAATACACAATACAGTTTTCCCATGGAAAGCTTGTTGTTTAGTTCAACATACAAATCCAGAGTTACGGAGTTGTTCTGCTTATGCAAATCAAAAGTGATTTTGTTTTGTCTCACCTAACTACTGGTATGTATGTGTTAAATACAATGAAGAAGGCTACTGGTTTATGTTTCTTAGCTTCTTCACTCTGGGTTAAATGGAACCTCTAGAGCAAGGAGGAGGCTCTCCTTTCTGTATAGCAACTAAATACTGCCCAAACAGGAATATCTGGAAATACATCATGGGATAGACAAATCAGCCCAGATTAGGAAAGTTCTGCAAACACCAGGTAGTTAACCTAATAATAGCAGTTTTCAAAGTTGATGGAAAGAAAGAGGATATTGCAAAAGGATCCTAGAAGATTTTCTGAAATTTATTGTAACTTGAAAACACATATAAAATCTTCCACATAAAGGGAAACTCTGGAGGAAAAAAAAAAATGTTGGCATGCAAAGAACAAAGGGCAGTGTTGAGAGAGTTGGTTCCAAATCCATTTGGTTTAATTCAGTTTTGCTCAGCACATCTGGATTTTTGTCTGTTTAAAATATGTGTGCTCTAAGAGTTCTTCAGTTTTTGAATACAAATTCCTTTTGGAGTTTTTGTAATGCTCCTTAAAGGAAAATATATTAGCACATTCACCTCAAAAGTTTCAGCTTTTGGGTTCACAGAATCACAGAATCACAGAACGATTTGGCTGGAAGAGACCTTCAAGATCATCAAGTCCAGCCATTAACCCTACACTGCCAGGGTCCCTAAACCATGTCCCCCAGTACCACATCTATGTGACTCTTAAACACCTCTAGGGATGGGGACTCAACCACCTCCCTGGGCAGCCCATTCCAATGCCTAACCACCCTCTCTATAAAGAAATTCTTCCTGATACCTAACCTAAATTTTCCTTGGTGCAACTTGAAGCCATTACCCCTCATCCTGTCATCTTTAACTAGGACGAAGAGGTTGACCCCCACCTCCCTACAACTTCCCTTCAGGTAGTTGTAGAGAGAAATAAGGTCCCCCCTGAGCCTCCTCTTCACCAGACTAAAAAGTCCCAGCTCCCTCAGCCTATCCTCATAGGAGAAACTCTCCAGTCCCTTCACCAGCTTTTTGCCCTTCTCTGAACCCGTTCCAGCATCTCAACATCCTTCCTGTAATGAGGGGATCAAAACTGGACACAGTACTCAAGGTGAGGCCTCACCAATGCCGAGTACAGGTGTACAATCACCTCCTTGCTCCTGCTGGCCACACTGTTCTTGATGCATGCCAGGATGCTGTTGGCCTTCTTGGCTGCTTAGGCACACTGCTGGCTCATATCTAGTCAGCCGTCCACCAGTACCCTCAAGTCCTCCTCCGAAGTGCAGCTTTCCAGCCACTTCTCCCCAAGTCTGTAACGCTGCAGGGGGTTGTTATGACCAAAATGCAGGA
>JANHGL010014472.1:32592-46823 GCA_024611195.1 Ceyx melanurus | reverse complement strand
GGACTTTTCCAAGCAGTTTCCTGAGAAGGCCAAGATTAGCCTTTCTGAAGTCCAGGGTAGCAATCCTGCTTGTGGTCTGCTGCCTGCAATTCTAAATTCTACCATCTCATGGTCACTACAGCCTAGAGTACCTCCTACCTAGTGATCAATAGCAGGAAATGAGCACTTCTTATTTGCAATATTACCAACAGAGTTGTCTAATCTGGCATAAGAGTTGTAGAACCAAAATCCTCATCAGACAAAATCAAGGGCAATCAGTAGAGATCTGCTATAGTTAGTTATCTATTAAGATAATACAGACATAATGCTTCTATCTCACCTGAGTGATGAGTTCAAAAAACATGCCTTGCTGATGCCATAATTGCAGTAGATTTTTACATAATTAATCTTAAGGGTTTTTCTGTTTATTTTTGGAATGGATTTTTTTTTTTTTAATGTAAACACATACGTTTAGATGTTCATTTGTTCCTTGCTATAGAGCCTTCTCTAAAGACACTGGGAGGGAGGGATTCATTCTTCCCTTTCCTGATTGCTCTTTTTGAAGGCTTATTCAGGACTAGCGTCTTGTCACCTTCAAACACAGTGCTTGTCTCCTGAAGATGTGCCAGAGAATCTAAGAAGTATGCAGTACCACAGAGATGTTCAAAAGCAGAGAACTTGGCAGCATGGAGATCCAGAAATGGACACAGAACCCAGACAGAGCAGCCTGGTAACTTTCCGGCAGTTATCAGTGAAACATGTGGGACTGTCACAAATCCAAAATACATTATGCTTAGGACAAGTTCTTGATTTCCTACAGTTCGTTTTAAATACATCTACACTGCAGCACAGACTAACACAGCACAGACAGTGTCTGCAATGGGTAGTGATCATACATGTTGGGGCATTACAAAACCAGAGGAAAGGTAATACAAATTATATCCTTGACATATGAGAATTAATCTCTGTGTGTATGAGTGTAATGGCTAATGTGATCCCCTGATGAAAAAGTATATTCAATCCTATGTTTCATATTTAGAGCAATGTTCTCACAACAAGTTGTTATCAGGCAGCTCCTGTTGGAATCTCTGCAGGCAGCACCTCTGAAAATCTCCCCAGCTCACAGAAATGCTACAATGACAGCTAAGATTGACTAAAAGTCTCTTCCCAAACACAGATGCTGTGTGAGCTTTTTCAAATCTGGACCTTCAATCCAGTGTTGTTAAATAACCAGAAAATTTAAAATCCAGAAAAATGTCTACCTCCTTCCTAACACATCTTTTCAGTGGAATGTCTCATTAAAGGGACTTTCTATTTTACAAATGTACTGTTTAGCTACTGAAAACAAAACAAGGCAAAAGCAACCAAAACATTCTAAGCAAGGTCTAAAAACCATCTGTGACTTAATTCTTCATGGCCTCCAGTAATCATGACATTTTTTATACAGTGATTTGGATAGCCACAGTGTTTGAGAGAAGCTGTATTACATGTGTGTTTGTCTGAATAATAAAGGAGGCAGTGGTAAGAGTCCTTACAAAATCCTTATGTAGTTACAAAGCAAATTGAATGAGAAGGCATGACTGGGAAAAAAAATATATGCTAGGACTGCAAACATGTTCTTTAGGAGCTCAGCAGGTACCACTCTCAGGTCAGCTTTTCAAAAACCAAGGAAAAAGTTCAAATTTCCTTTCTGGTAATGTGGATTTCTTTAGGAATATGCCAGAAACTTTTCTGATGCATGAATAAAATGGTACTGTAATAAAAGGTATTTGATTTCTTTAGAAATTTTAACTTTCATAAAACTCCCTATTCCCAACTGCATTTTGAGATTAATCAGGTAGAAAAATTTTAAGCCACCTAAACGTTGACAACTTCTAGGGGTTTTTTTCTGTGTTCTTAACTGAAAATTTCAAAGGTAGCAATAAAAAGACAAATGCACTATAAAACTGAGGGCATGTGTTGTGTATAGAGCATTCAGGTAATCTAATTTTAAAATAGTAGATGGCTTAGCTAAGATTGTAGTTTTTGAAATCTATATTGAGATGTTCTAGTAATATACTGTATTAACAATTCATACCATATGTGAACATTCGTCATTTTTGTTTGGAACTGACATCAGACTAAGAAACCATAGGTACCTGTCTCTTTGCATTCTCTCCTTTTTTCTTTTAGTCCAGCAACTTTCTTCCATTCCTTGGGATCTTTCCTGCACTCTAAATATACTGAAAAAACAAGCTGAATTAATCAGATGACTCCTCGACTAACTCATCTAAACCCTAGTATGCAAATGGTTGGGTTTGTAACTGTTGAAATATTGACCTTTAATAGCTGCTGATTAGTATTTTCATGTTTTCATTTTTTCATTGGAACATAAGTCTCTTCACTGTCAGCATAAGATATGACTACTAATTTTAGCAACTACAGGGCAGAAACATCCCCAGCGTGTTTCAATATTGGAATTTTCCTCGCTTCCAACAGCATTTTAGCATTTTAGCATTTCTTCTCATCCTAATACATTTAAATTCTTATGTTCTTTTTTCTCTCTTATATGTTTTCTATTCTTCATAGCTTCTAATTTACATTAATCATTATGAACATATTTCTTTTTTTCTGACCTGTTTTATATGAATCTGTAATTAATTATCAGGTTTTCACATTCCTTCCAAATCAAGTTAGTTGGATTTTTTTGTGTGGTTTTTTTTTTTTCCCTCTGTGGCTCTCTTCCCAAATTGCAAGATTGTGACCAGATGATATTTTAAAACTAGTTTCCAATTTTCATTTGCAGTTGTTTGTTTTAATTCTTTTATTCCAGCTGATCTGAGTCATCTGCTTTTAAAATGTCAGTAACTTGGAAACAAGTATTTCCATACAAAGCCTTTCTCTTTCTCATTTGTCCATTTTTCCTAAATAGGTTGCAACCAATTATTTTAATATCTCTGTTATGCAGATTTTCTTGATTTCATTTCACTGATAGAAGGGCAGCTGATGTTTTTCTTCTCTTCACACAGAAAAAGATCTGAGTCTACCATGTACAGTGGCCAGGTCACTGCCAAAGTCTGTTGCCAAATCAAAGCTCACTGAAAGTGCAATCACAGCAAGGAATTGTCGTTATCTCCAGAGCTGCCTGGGTGGAAATTCATCACCACCAAAATGATTCCCTTCTCAACTGGCATGTAGATGTACAGGCAAATTCTTAGATCTGGATGCCAGCTCAACTTAGTACAAACAAATTTCAGCAGCAGCAGAAAAGATGTCTCCAAATTAAAGTTTCTGAATCACTAGAAAAAATTTTAATATGCTCCTGACAATGTCAGAGTTTCAGCTCTTATTCCTGCAAGTAGAGCAACTACCTTCAACAGACAGCTGTTAACCACTAGTAGGTTTAAATTACCTGCATGAGGGTCTGCATACCTACTGGAAAATGCTTAAGGACTGGAAAAAGTGACTGAAAATTATAGTTACAGTAATATGAGTGTTTTCACAGTGTTCAGGAATAGATGTTCCTATCTATTCCCTTCTTGTAGGCTGTATAAAACAAATTGAATAGATTTATTTTGAATGCCCCAAAGATATATTTATTATTGAAAATATCCCCTATTTAAAAAAAAAATATTTAACATTAATTTTGAAGAGTCATTTTGAATGGTCATTATTACTGTACTGGATTCACCAGAGACTAGCGTTTGGGAGATATTAACAAGCAGCTATAGTAAATGTTCTAAAAGACTCTAAACCAATAGAAATTTGGATATTGATACCTGAACAGGGCGCATTTGTCATTCAATTTACAAAAATAACTCCTGCTTTCTACTCAGGCAATTTATTCTGAACTAGTAACAATCTTTACAGTGTATGCCCCATCCTGGCTTTGGGATCTGTTCCCACTGCGCCCTCCACCTCCTGTTCTCTTCTCCCTTGCACTTGAGCCAGGCACAAACTTCTCTTTTCTTTATATGGTCACTAACTGTTTTTTTGGGGGGTTTTTTCTTAGCCACTGAAATTTCTAACCAGCTGCATTTGCCAGAAAAAGTTTGCTGCTTCAATTTATTTTCCTCCCTCTCATACAGGGAAAATGTAGTATTGCTTTTCTTAAATTGGAAACGGCATTTCTTTCTTTTGTTCATCCTAATGTCCCTTCTGTAATTTAGAGCTTTAATGAACAAAGTGTTCATTGTTGTCAGTCTCTAAACATTTCTTTATTATTAAAATTTTAGGAAAAAAATAGTTTTGTTTTTAAAAGGGAACTACTCTAGTGACATTTTGTCCTGGAACTGTGCACTGATCATCAATGTTTAATTAAAACCTGTCATTGAAAGGTGATGTACTTCTTAAGGAATGAATTTACCTTAGCAGTGAAAGTCTAGAGGGGCAGTTGTCTCCCTGTCACAGATCGACTTAAAAGACCAGGGAGATGCACGGGAAGGCAACTAACAGTTCTGTGCATATTTATGGACTTGTTGTGCATGTGGTAAGTACTCTCCTGACAGCTAGTGCTAAATCCAATCAATCATCACTTAAATACATCACTGTGTATATTCACCTCACTCCTTCATTAGCATTCATTAGCAATTAATCAACACAGCAGTACTCTCTGGAAAGTTCAACAATCCATAAGGTACATTTACATTAAAGATGAGCAAGTGAACATTTGTTCCACTTCAGCTAAGTCTTGTGTATTGTCATTTCTTCGAGGAGTGAAAGACATCGATCAAGCAAATGATTGAGTGATTGATAGATACAGCATGCCATCTATTTCCTCTTATGAGCATTTTTCTTCATACTAGAGGACAGTAGTTTTACTCAGAAAAAAAACTTTCAGTCTCCAGTTTCATAGTATATTTTTTTACTTTACTGGTTAAAACCTTATTCCTACCTTAGATCCACTGACTTTTCAGATAAACTGTGTTTCTACACCTCTTTCAGTTTGTAAAATAAGACCATTTTCAAAGGAATGGAGGTCCAGACGTAACCTTTTAGCATCAGACATGAAATCAGATTTGTATTGGTGATTCACTTAGCCAAAATAATTAATTAGCACTATTTTCAAGGAAAAGTGAGAGAGAAAAAAAAAATTCTATTAAGGGGTATTTTAAAAATGCAGCCTTGCTTTTTTGTCATATTGCATTAAGAAATAATAATAATAAAGAGACCTTTACAACCCTGTGGAAACTAAGTTTAATTGAAGTACTTGTTCAGCTCTGCATATGACATAAATTTATACTGATAATGATACCTTTAGTGTTTAGTATCCTTCAGACTTCATAGCAGTTAAATAATATAATCAGATTTAATTTTATTGTCTGTTTTCTTTGGTGATAGCAAGTATGCATTTAAAAATAAAGGGTTTTTTAGCCTCAGATGAATAAAATAATAAAAAAAGACAGTTTACCACCTTATACTTAATTAAACTGAAACATTCATTTCAATAAAAATATTAGGTTGTTGAGATATTATGTAGATGTGATTCTTTCGTAATCCTTTTGCTTTCATGGTGCTGCATTTAACTGCTGTTACAGTGATGAAATATCCAATATCTAATATATATGCAGTGCTCTGTGAATATTCAAAGCTTTACTTTTAATGTACTTATGATAGATTGAGGTTGTTATTTTATCTGTTATATCTTGATATATCTTATTATTTGTTTCAGGATTTCTTTTTGATTAACCTCACATACAAATGATATATCTTTCGTAGCTCTGACTTGATATAACTTTGGTGAGAAATCACTGGGCATATGACACTAACCTTGCTGTGGCATATCTCAGAATTGCTAAACCATTTTGTAGTACAACTTATCACTATTTCTCTCTGTGGCAGCTCCCTTCCTCCTACACATTTTTTGTTTGTTTGTTTGTTTGTTTTAACATGCAACCTTGTTTCGTTAAACAATATTTTCTTGTTCTAGCATTATTCCAAGGGAGAAGTTTGCAAAGGTTGAATTAACCTTGAAGGGAAGCACTGCAAATATGCCTAAATAGTAATTTATATGTCTTATATGTCTAGTGCAGAGGTATGAAGAGTAGGATTTCTTTTCTGTATAGCAGAAATAGAGTTGCATGGTAATTCTATTTAATGTAAGTTTTTGACATTCTGCTTCACTATAATTTGAAATAAACACTTCCCTTTTTGAAAGTTTTCATCTCCTTGTTTTATCCATAGACCCTGGAAGTTCACATCAGGGGAAAATCATGTGTTATGGGATGCCTGGCAGGTCACATGTTGTACCTGGATACCTGCAGAACCCTGATGGAAGTAAAGCCTTCTCTACAAAAATATGTTGATTTGATCAGTCAAAATTCTTAAGCATTTCAACGCAATAAAATATTAAGCATAATTATTCCAATGATTTTTAATTATAGATAAGACTACTCACTCTCATCTTTTTAGATTAATTACTTTCTCAGACACAGCTTGGCTGGATACACAGAGGTAGGGATACCAGCAACCTTTGATAGAGGGATAGTGACAAAACAATGATGTGGATTCCATTATGGGTTTATCTGCCACTTCTACACTCCCATCCTTATCAAAAGGCTCTGACCTAGCATCACTCCTCTCTTTCTCCGGGCTGCCTGTCTTCTATGCAGGAAAGGCAACATTTTACCTTCACATTCACAAAATGGTTCTTTAAACTTCCTTTTCTGTATGACTTTGATTTATTTTTTTCTCCCTTTTAAAAACAATTCACCAAATGCACACATTTTACTTACTTTGAAAATTGCTAAATTAAACCTTTTTTTTTTTTTTTGCAGAGGGAAACCCACCGGTGATTTTCACTTTTTAAACTGCTTTTCTATTCCTAGAAAACTTCAGTGAACCATTTATACCATTTAATGGTATGATGATAGTGCAATGGGAAGAACTTGTATTGAAGATGATTAGACAACCACTAACATAAGGCACTACTGAATTTCTCAACCCTACGGGCAACAGAAATGGCAGAGCAGATTTTAGGGAAATTTTACACATTAGTATATAAACAGTCTGTCAAGAAATCACACCCTTCGGATGTCTGCCTCTGACAGTCTTCAAGACATTAAAAAATCATAAATGTGATTTGCAATAGAGACATTTACTAGCCTTAATATACAGAGACTGTCATCACTAGGCAAATCCAGGGATGTCAAGTGAAGATTGTTAGAGTCTGAAGTGCTGGCACAGCAGAATGACACGTGCGGATGTATGTTACCCAAAAGATCATGAACTTCCCTGCTCAGTGACTGGTTTGATCTTTAGCCCCTTGTAGTGTGGCTCAACGTGCTTTGACAATGTGTAGACATAACTGTAAAAAGGAAAAACAGGGGTCTATGAAAAGGGTCAGTAAAATAAGAAAACTGGAGCTTTGTGGTATTTTACATGAATTATTAAAAAGAAGGAAACACTGACAAGGAGAAGAAACAGAACCAAAAGGAGGGCAGAGGGAGAAAAACAGGACCAAAATACAGGATCTGAAGATGAATGAAGAGTATGGACTATACTTGGAAAAGAACCAGGGAGTTTAGCTTTACTGAAAGCTTTGACTTACACCTGTCTCCGTGGTTTTTTTTATTTGGGTCAGTGTGTCCAGGCAGTAGCTATCAAAGACCATGCAGTGTTTTCAGTGAGCTGACATACTCAGTACATCCAATTATCTGTAGACAGACATTGAAATTACAAGGGTTACAGGGTGAAAAAAGAAGCACCACAGAGATGGAGCTTATATCACATACCCAGATGTAGAGATACTCTGTCACTTGGCTGTGCAGTTGCACTAGTTGTCTTGGAATCAGCATATCAGGGCTGACTCTCAGGTCTCAGGAGTCAATGTTATCAAACCGGTACCTTTCAGGTCATTACAGTCAATAATTCTTTTTTTAAGTATCAAAAAGAAAAGAAAACAAAGTGAGATTATTAAAAAGCCAATTAGCAGATCAAAGTATGAGAAACCAAGTCCTGGAGGGGAAAAAGCATGCATGTATGGTAATTTAAGCGGTAAGGAAAATAATTAGAATAGGATAGTGATAATGGGATAAGCTGGGGATCAAAAACGGTAGAGTTGATTGGGAAAAAAAAAAAAAGGAGAAGAAAATGAAGGGAAATTTTAATGACTCTTTGCATAAAACAATTAACCATATAAATATTAGGATGAAAGATTGTCTATAAAATACCCTGACCTTTTTGTAAGTATGGTGATCCATAGTTCTTAAAAAACGGACTATTTTAGCTCTTCTTCCCTGAAAAGTATTTCAATCTCTCTGATGCAAATAGTTTTAGGGATAGGAAGCTCACTATGGCAGACATAAGTGAAGCAGCCAATAAAGCTTAAAGATGCAAAGGCAGACTTTCCAATATCAGCCCTCCTCCTTATCTTTTTCGGAATTTTACCTTCTATTTCAGCAAAGGCCTCAGAGTTTTGTTGTCAAACTTTGAGTTCTGATTCACTCTCTAAACTTTGTTTCCCTTGACTTATTTCCAAATTATTTCTTCCTCTCCAGTTCTCACAGCTCTATCTTTCTCTGATGAGGTTTGATCTTGGCCAACATTTCTGTTGGCCTTTTCTCCCTGTGTTGTGAGCACACACATCCCTCCCCCAGCCACATGCCTGCCTAAACTCCTGATCTTATCTCTGCTGTTGTCCATTTGATCAAAATATGCTATTCAGGGAGTTAGTGCAGATGGGGCAAGAATGAGGGGAAGCAGAAAACTTTCTTTTTTTTTTGGAGTTTCCAAAAAAGACCACCCTTGAGCTTTGGCTCCAAATGCTTGGCAATCATTGTGCATCCACAGATTTCTGTGTTCTCTTTCACAAAGTCCTGTGAGCCTTTAAACAGAAAGGCCCCTAACAGTTTGCTCCCCATGGCTCTGTCAAAGCAACAACATGCTTACATAAATACTGTTTGGCTATAACCCTTTCCATGTGGCTTATACCACAGGAAGTTCACTTCTGAAGAGCCTGAACATGAGTGGGGATGAGTTTCAGTCCATGAAGTATGAATTAGTCTTTTAGAGACAGCTGGGACTTAAGAAAGATTGGAGGCTTTGCAATTTAACAAGTGAGAACAGGATGGAACAGAGCTGTGGAATAATAATTTTTAAATTTTTAAAAAATAAATCAGAGCCACAAATAGAAGAAAAAACCCACCTCCTTTGTATTACCTAAGAACCATCTTAAATAATTTCAGTAAAGAAATATTACAGTTACAAGACAAAGAACATGGTCACTAATTTCAGCACTTTATCTTGTCAAAAATACAGAAAAAGAAAGGAGGTGCTGAAAAGCAAGTGGTAAAAACCAAATGACTTTTAAAGGGAGATTTCCCAAAATGAATAATCACACAATACCTTTCTTGAGTGTTCACCCATTGTTTCAGTGATAAACAGAGATAAAAGGTGAAGATATGATACCTCTGACCTTGAGAAGCCCAACGTGGCCACTCCTAAATTCCTTGCAAGCAAACAGCATGAAGAAATGGAACCGAATATAGATAATCCCTATTTTATTTAGAGTATATCTTACCTCCCTGACTGGTAACTTACTTCAGGGAATGGAAAGCTGCAGTTGGACCAAAAGGAGCAGACAAATACCTAGTTTCTGCTCAAATTTTTCCTGGCCTCACGAAGCACAGTAGCTGTGCTTGAGAAGGATGTGTCCGTGACTCATATCTTTCCTTTCTCTTTGGAAATAGCTCTCTTGTCTGTTCATCTCCTTGTGAAGAGGACAAGAGGAGACATCTTTCAGATTGCTAGCAGGGCAGGAAAGAAAAGAAAAAAAAATATACTATCATGCCTAGTCTCTCTTTTGTGATCTTCCCATTTACTCAGGTTGAAAAGCACTGTAATTCTCTGAAACGGTGATTAATGACAATTCTGAGTCAGTCAGTGGCTGTAGTCACTTTCAGTCACCTGAAAGCCTATTGCCCTTTTTCAGAGGAGAATCACAGTATGCATGATTCACACACTGCTATCACTCTCCACCATTCTTTACATTTACACCTTTGTTGGAAGTAACAGTAGGATGCTTCAGGGGTTTGTGTTGCGCTGTTAAAGTATTTCTGTAGAAGGTACATGGTTTCAGGTCTTGGAGAACTAAGTCTTGTTTTCCACTCCAAGAAACTTCAGACATTCTGTTATTACATGATTCTAGTACATGTGCTCCATAGTAGGTCTGTTTAACATACATTGTTTGTTTCATAAGACTGAACTTCTTTTCCAAGTAGTTTGATTTTCTCTCAGTTTCACCCATCTGTAAGCTAGACATTTAGTCTAGCCCACATATCTAGACCCCTGTTATAATGTGAGGAGAGAGTAAGGCATGTCCAAGGGTGATTCATCCTGTATATCTTATATCTCACTTACCAAAAATAGTTGTATGGAAGATCAAGTAATTGGGAGTTGTATCCTATAGTAACACTATTTCTGCGTAATGGAAAAAAAATATGGAAACAGTAAGACAGTTTTCTACTTCCAACAACTCCTTGCCAGGGTTTGCCATGGATCTCTACTTTTCTCAGGCAAATTTAGGTGTGAAACATCAGTCCCTTGTTTTTGACCTTTTCTTTGTTCTATGTGGACAAATCTCAACACTGTACTCTGTGATTATTTACCTTTTTGCTCTTTGTGTTTTTTCCCCCTTTATCTCTGTTTTCTCTTTATATAAATTTTTATTTTATATTAGTATGGGCTTCTATTGTATTCTAGAAATTATTTCAGTTATAGCTAATATCCCATGCGTTTCCAGCCCTGAAATAATTACCACCTTTGTTTCACCTTTACATTGGTTTAGGTACATTTTACACCCTCCTTCTGGGAATGTTACTCTACAGTGGAGTTTTGCCCTTCTGAGATAAACTTGACTAGAATTTCTCCAGCTTTCTCAATATGGTCCATGAGGAGAATCTTATAATCTTCTCTAACAACTGCACTTAATCAAATATAGCTTCCTTTTGATAATTTGCAATACTAACTTTCTTGCTTTAAATTTTTCTTTTGAAAAAATCTTGAAATCCACTAAAAATGCATGTTTACAGATGTTCTGGTGGTTCAACTCATCCCCTCCATAGGATTATGCTTCCTTCATACAGATTCTGTGATCCTGAGTCATTCCCCTCCCTTCTCTCTTAGAGAAAATGGAATGTGGTGGATGTTGACCCCCCCCCCCCCCCCAGTTTTGTTTTTCTAACACAGCAGTTTGCATGCATTCAGTAAAAACCTAGGAACCCAAGCACTAGCAAAACAGGAGATACAGAGTTAAGTTGAAAGCCCATCTTGAGATTTTTGCCTGCTGGAAGGGAACTTTATGTGATTACTTTGTTTGCACATTTATTTTTGGAGGTTGAGCTGTCCATTGTTTTACTTCATTATGAAAACTGAACTATTGTTGAGGAGCCCTTGAGTGTGGGTTGGACACTTACTTGGTTTCCTAAAAGAAAACAAAATTAATCAAACTGTAACTCTCATTGGTTTATGGCTTAAAAGATAGTGCATTTTTATTGTTATGCATTCTCTAGTATTTATTACCACTTGTAGTATACTGCAAACTATAAAGTCTGCCTTTAACAGAGCAGAGAGGTTTGGTTCATATTCATCAGCAATCTCTGTTTTAGGAAGGTTGTGATCTTAGTGCCCTTGGAGTAACTCGCAAATACTTCACGAACTATACCTTAAACATGGAACAGCATGATTCAGCTTTGCTTAACATCAGCAAGACGTGTATTACAATTTTTCTTTTTTTTTTGCAGCCACAGATGCATTAGACCGTGCTAAAATTTATGTTGCTTGAGCCTACATCACCAACTGGTCTGAGTCAGTCTGTATGTCTGATTATTGCATTGGAAGACCCTGTGGAAACTGTGTTAGAGGCTGAGAAAAAGCATTGACTTCTCTTTATAGAACTTGATGCCATCGAAAATGATTGATTTTCCCAGGACCTTTCAGTCTGTGGTACTGGAAATCACAGTTCCCATGGCTGGCTCTGGCTCTGCCCACCAGTATGGTTCAGCTAAACACACTACTGTTCTCTCCCTGTGTTTTCTGAAATCCTTAATGTTAACCTGGTTTAGGTTTTCATCTCAGTTTCAGCTAATACTGTTTTTCTGTGCAGTAATTCTTTGTTTTTATATCTTATAGAGAAATATGTTTGTCACAGTTTTGGGTCAGGGAAGCCCCTTAGGCCTATAACAAGCTCTTTCTGTTAACCCCCCTCCCTCCCCAAAGGGGAAGAGAAAGGGAATAACATAGAGAGCCTGAGCGATTAGAAAAGAAAACTAGAAGAGCTGTAATGAAAATAATAATAAAACATGGAATATATACAAATATATACAAAAACAGTATTGAACCCACCCTCTGATGGCAATTGCATCACTGTCATCACTGATGCTGTGGAGCAGGCTCTGGAGAGTCCCAGACTGGGCCCCATGGCAGATGGAACTGTGTTCAGGAGCTGGATTTTGGTACTGGATTCAGGAACACACAGATTGGGATTGAATGGACAGAGGGTTCCTCAGATGATAGCCAATGAAGAGAGGTAGAAGCCGGAAGACCCAAGATGAGTGCTTGACTCTCGAGATCCCTCAACTTTATCCCGAATGTACCGTATCTGGGCTGGAATCCCTTGCTGGTCAGTCTGGGGTCAGCTGTCTGTCCCCTCCTCCCAGCAGGTGCCACCTTTCACTTTCTGCATCCTTAACATGGTGCACAAAATCCAGCAGTGGCCTTGATCTGCACCTCAAACCTTGGTAGTGACTCTAAACCTGGGGTATTATCACTTATACATTCTGTTGTCACTCAAACCAGGACAACATTAAAACAAAAGTCCTTATATTCATACTTGAAAATCTGAATGAGCAGATTTAACATCAACAGGCAAAACTAGCCTGCACTTAGAAGTGCAGAAGTATTAACCTCAAAAGTAAGGAATTGTTAACTGCTTTTTGTACAACTTAAAGCTATGTATTTGTTCAGACTGGGACTTAGGAAAATGATGACCTAATGAAGAACAGGCTTTTTAAGCACGAAGACCACTTAGACCACATTAGTTCTCTTTATTTTTCTCTCTGCAAACAGCACAGAACAAAACAAAAAAGTTATTGGATCGAAGAACAAAAGGAAGAGAGATGTCTTTAATTAACAGATTTGTTGTAACTTCAAGGTATAAGTACATAAATAATTAGACAAATTGTTTGCAATGATAAAGTTAAAACTGCGTGTGGATTTGAAGGTAACTTTGGGTGAAAGTAGCATCTGATTCAATGCAGCTAAACCCCCAGAGAGACACAAAACTTTAAAATATTTGATTCAAGCCTCATACTCACTATGAAATAACTAAAATTTATGTGAGGTCAAATTAATTGGTTTTATATCTAATATTACTCCTATGAGTTGTAATGAAGAAGTGCATACAAATGTTCATCTACAGAAACGCGACACTCTTTTTGTAAAATCAGTGTTTATGAAAGTTTTAGTATATTTATTATTTAAAAATATTAATGTTATGCTATTAATGTTTTGCTCTGACATATGTTAGCTTTTACTACCATTAAAATATCATCATAAGTGGAAGATTTTTTGAAGAATTTCTATTACACTACCATATTTTTATTACCAAACTCTTAACTTAATATATTTTCCTTCTTTTTTACCAGATGATAAATATCTGTTGGATTTCATTGTTTTTCTTTATTATATTGCTTTTGTCTTTCAAATTCTGTGCATTGTAATAAAAATTTTAATGTTAAATAGATGCTTAAAATGTAAGCATGTATACCTTGCTTACACTTTTCAAATTGCTCTTAAAAGGACTAGTAAGTGTGTTAATATGTTCTTATTTGTGACATATCTTTGTAAAATGGAAGATTCAGAAAAATATCTCAATAGATTTATCCTAGAAAGACCGTATTTAATGAAGCTATATGCATGTTTTAATTGTTCTGGTCAAGATAGATAGCAGATAATGAATTACCCGGCAAATACACAAACCTATCTTTTAAATGCAAACTTAAATGCATTATCAAAAGGCAAAAATCCATCTAAAGATGCATATACCTTACTTTTCCTCTGGACATCACACCTGACTTAGCAAACAGAGTTTCACAGTCATTTTAAATGGAATGTCATTTGTTGATAGGATGGTATTTCCCTAATCCTGAGCTGTCACTAATGAATGTGCATGAGTGCTTTGTGAAACTCACAGATTCACTGAGAGAGTTGGGGCTCTTTAGCCTGGAGAAGAGGAGACTGAGGGGAGACCTCATTAATGTTTATAAATATGTTAA
>JANHGL010014472.1:0-25985 GCA_024611195.1 Ceyx melanurus | reverse complement strand
GGAGGTTTAGATTGGATATTAGGAAGAAATTCTTCACTGAGAGAGTAGTTAGGCACTGGAACAGGCTGCCCAGGGAGGTGGTGGAGTCACCATCCCTGGAGGTGTTTAAAGAAGAAATAGATGCAATGCTTGAGGATATGGTGTAGTGGTTAGAGAAATGCTAGGACAAAGGTTGGACTTGATGACCCAGGAGGTCCTTTCCACCCATATTGATTCTGTGACTCTGTGATTCTGTGATTGCTGTAGCACACAAAAAAAAATATTTTTTCACTTTAAAACCTCCCCTTGTGCTACTTTTTGAAAATCTTCCTTTGCACTGCTTACCTAATGAAATTTACATTTTCACAGAGATCATAGAGGAGCCATATTCAATGTATCCTTTCATTCACATCTGCCTCTCCCCTTGCTCCATGGCCCATTTTTCTAAAACTGCAAGTAGAATCATTTCCTTTATTCTAAGATAAAATTATTTATAATCAATTAATAAGCATTGCTGAGGTTTTTGTTTGACTGAAGCATCATTTCCTATTCAATTTTTGCATCTGAACTATTCAGCCTTGCCTTTCAGTTCTATTTGAAAATACTCTTGAGAAGCCACGCTTATCAGCCAAGAAACATCCAACAGCAAAGCATGTGCATTTATAAAAAGACTATCACTTTTGTGCTAACTTTGATTGCCAGTTTTTACTCTTAAAATGAAGATGAAGCTGGTGGTAAAGCCACACTGCTAGATATCTGAATACATTACACTGAATCATATGACTTTTCTTTCTTTCCTTCAATTCCCTCAAGTGGCATAGATTAATTTATAGAGGGTATGTGTTTTTAACATCTGCACAGTTCTCATGCGGATTGCTGTATTGAGAATAAAACTTGAAGCAGCCATTATTAGGGTAGTGCAAACATTATTCCTCCTAATGATTTTTGTACACCGATATTTTTGAATGTCATTTTGGGAAATGGGAGTGGAATAGGGGTAATTAGAGAAGTTACTTTACTGACAGAGTAGATGATGTGTAATTGCACATTCCACAAAGCATACGAATTTGTGTTGAATGTAAGGATTGAATTTCCAAAGAGATTTGTATGGAGACATTTTGAATCCACAAAATTTTGCCTCCACAATAAATGACTCAGAATACTTATTCCTTTAAGAACATGATTTGCGTTAGCAATTGGCTACTTAAAGCACGAGCACTGTGATTTGTGTCCAAAAGCTGGTTTTGTACACAGATTTTCCTCATTAAAATTGGAGTTAAGTGTTTTGGAATTTTTCTCCTGAAATGCCTATAACCAAAATCCAGTGTTTTTGAAATCATATTTAATACATACTACTCTCATCACGCCAATGTTTCTTGGAATCTTTAAACAAACTGTGAACAAGGAAATAGTTTATTCCTTTAATCCTTTGATCACCTGTCAATATGACAGCAACACCAGCCTGTGTAATGATTTCTGGCTGATTTCACAGATTTAACCAGAAGCAACCACCATGTTCTGCAGATCACATTACAATTTAACTTCCCATTCTTCAAATTCCCCAATCTATTTTTCAGATGGTTAAAATTAGAAAGAGCATGTTCTTTATAGAAGATGTTTCTGTAGAGTTCAAAGAGAAGCCTTTAAAAAATTGGTGAATCACAGAATAATTGAGGTTGGAAGGCACTCTGGAGGTCATCTTGTCCATCTCCTTCTCAAAGCAGGGCTGATATTAAAGTTGGGTCAGTTTGCTCAGGACACTGGTCATTTTTTAAAAATCTTCAGGGACATCTCCACAACCTCTCTGGGCAGCCTGTCTCTTTGCTTAACTATTTTTATGGAAAGCTTTTTTTCTATATCCAGAAGGTAATTTCCTGCCAAAAAGTGCAACTGTTGCTTCTTGCCTTTCACTGTGCACCCCTGAGAATAGTCTGGCTTCATCTTCTCTATAAACACCCATTAGGTAGTGGAAGACAACTATTAGATCCATCCTTTGCTTAGTCTTCTCTAGACTAAACAAATCCTCAGTCTCTCCTCAGACACCATGTGCTCTGGCCCCCATCATCCTAGTGACACTCTAATTCGCTCACTTCAATTTATTGATGTTTCTTGGACTAAGAGGTTCAAAACTGGATGCAGTGTTCTGCCGAACAGAGGGGAATGATCATTCCCTTGCTAATGCAGCCCAGGGTGTGGCAAGACTCCACTGCCTCAAGGGTCATTGCTCACTTATATTCAACCTGTTGTTCACAAAAGCCATCTCTGCAGAGCTGTTGCCTAACCATGCAGCCCCCAAAAAGGGGTTATTCCATTCCAGAAGAATTACTTTGACTTTGGATTTGTTGAAGCTGGGTTCTTCATCACCCAGTGATTCACGGTAGTACTAATTCTTTCCCAGTTTGAGGTCATCCACAAACTTGATGGATGTCATCTAAAGCACTGAAAAAGGTGTTGGAACAATATAATTCCCCTTATTAAATCCCATGGCAAGTGTCTGCATGTTAGGCTCTGAACTATAGGTAAAGATACTCTTGCCCACTTTTTCAGGTGGAACCTGTGCGTCCCCAGTAATCTTTGTTGCTCAAAGAGGGTCTGTTGGAAAGACACACCAAAGCCCTGTCTCTGCATCAGCAGCACAGCCAGATGTTGATCCATAGGTTACCTTTTCTCATACCCCAGTATTTCCCTTTGACTGACAGGACTGTTCAGGTCCTTGTTCCTGATTTCTTCACTCCTCTAGGGAACTATAGTCAACAAAAGTTTATCCCTTGCCAGTACTCCTTAATTCTGAATCACTTAGAAACTGTAATTTTGATCTCACTGAAAGGCTGGACACTCCAGCTCATATTAAATTTTGTCAGTGACAGTAAAAGACACTTCACCTGTTGCTTATCTGCCAGTTGCCGGAGGAGGAGAAAGAGCAAAGCAGAGACGATTTACTTCACCAAGATGCCAAGAAGCCTTTATTTATTAATTTACAGCTCTTTTTATACCCTTTTAACCTCAAGGCAATTGGACAAGAAGCCAGCCACCCCTTGGGGTGATTTGCTGGGGTGCCACAGCACCCATAGTCAAAACATCTCTCTACTGTTTTACAAACAGCTGCCACCAAGGTCACAGCTGGTGAGATTCTTTGCAATCCCACAAGAAGGAAAATTCCAGGCAGTAGTTATTTTAGCATCCACATTCACCTGTGATTTTTCTCTCATTAATAACAGTATTTTTAACACACTCAGATGCTGTCTTAAGAGAAGCTAGATAGGGTAATATTTGCTTCTACTTGTGCAGTTCAATGAAGTACAAAATGTATATTATTTTATTAAGGCTCAAACATCTTTCCTGTTAGTTAGAACTTTGTGTATTTTGCCCATAGTTCAATAATATTAGTACCTTAAAGAAGTAATTAGATAGAAGAATATTTCATTATAACTATAAAATTAGGCAAATTCCTTTTCACAATCAGAAGTCTCATGTGAAAAACAAATAGCTGGGTTATAGGGTAGACTGCTTTGTTTAAAACCAGACAAGCATTGCCTGCTCTGCTGGGCACAGCACTGAGGAGCATACTGAAAGGACTAGGTCTGCCTCAATAGAAGAAATGGGCCTTTGCTGTTAACATTCATTTCTCTTTGCTACCATGGGGTTATTTGTGGATAGATTAGAATCCTTGGATTTGTTCCACCTCTAGATTGCCAAAGGCACAAACCAGGCATTTAGTTTTGAGAAAAGTACTTGTTTGCATATCACTACATTTGCCAAGGGCTGTAAGTTTTGCTTACAGGCCTGCTCTTTCCAAAGAGTAGAGAGCAAACATCAACAGTGAAGTTTGCTGAGACTTCTCAAGGCTGCAGGGGCTCTGGAGAGCTCCTCTCTGAATCACCCCAGTCTTTCCACAACAGCAGACCTGTTCTGCCCATAGCCATTTGATGTCCTCTCATGTGTCCCCTCAGCCCAGGGTGCACAGATGAACTAAAGCCTGAGCCAGGCAGCCGGTGGTTGTGTTTCACCAGCTGTGAAACAGCGACTGCTGCGCAACACTGTGGGCAGCCTCAGGCTGCTCTCTGCCTTGCTCCCCACTCAGGATTTTTCACAGGGAAAACTGTTTTTTCTGAAACACAATGGAAATTTTTCTGGGGAAATGTTCAGTTTTTAAACAGATTCAGTCCTTCCTTACTTGCTTATTAGAGGGACCCTCAGCCACCTTCAGCTGTGTCAAGGCAGATTAAAAGGATAACATTCTAATCTAATAGCACTTCTTCAATTACTTTCTGTTGCTGTAAATGACAGTTGAACTACAGCATGTTCCTCTCAAGAGATCTGACTTAAATTACATTCATATATCATATATCAGCTCTTCAGTTTAGCTCAAGATTTTAAAACTATATCAGGAATCATGTCATTTAATCAAATCAAATTACCTTCCCTAAATTTGGAACAAGGGACAGTTTTAAACTCATGCAAAATAAAAAACAACAAAAAAAATCAGACCACTTTCTGTTGCTAAAATAAGTTCCTTATAGAACTTCAATAAATAGATAATATGTAACTAAGTCTGAATGGATACACAAGAAGGTATGATCCATATTGAAATCAGGAGATTAACTTACTCAGAATCTAAGTTTTAAAATGAGTTCTAGAAGGCTCATTTAGACCATCCCCTTATAAATATTTTCTTCTCTTTCAAAGCCACTCAGCCTTCCCTTTTTCTTTGTACCTTCATGTAATAAACCATATTAATTTCACTCTCAATCTTTCAAGTAATGGTATGTATCAAATCATTATCTGAGAATCTTCATGCTGCCATTAAAGATACTCATACTTCCCATCTGTTACTAAATTCTTTAATCACTTTTCTTTCCTTGTTGTGGATATTACAACCCTGCCAGTGAGTTTCATGCTAGGTGAATATAGTTGGGTGTGGGGTAATCTCATGATGAATGAGGATCAACAGAATTACTTTTGTTGCTTCTTTTAAAAGTACAAGAAATTAAGCAACTGAAAACCTGTATATACATGTTGATCCTGCGGGGAAATTCCTAGGCTGACTGAGATAGGTTGCTGGGGTGCTATAAGGGACCTTACCACAAATGCAGTGAACAAGGTGTAAATGGAACTCAGGAGGCTGTATTTTTCTATGTAGCCACATTACACTGCTATGAAATCACAACAAACTTAAGACTGTGTAAAACCTCTTGTACTGGGGTATAGGTGACTTTGGAACATACAAAAAAAGGACTGACAAAAGCTTAGCCTTGCTGCCTTTTCTTGGCCTTCATGGAGACTCTTCTTTAAAAACTCTACTTAAAATTTATATTAAATTCAACAAACAAACAAACAAAAAAGAACAAAAAACAACCAGTGGAACCTAATACTAGGGAAGGATGCCCAGAGCTTGTCTGTACCTTCAGACAGCAGAGTGAAGACAGCTCCTTTGAGGAGCCCATCTCATTATCCAGCCACTAACTTCTGTTTCAGCCAAAACTGCTGTATGACAGACACTACATATTTCAACAGGCTTTGCTTCTCTGTGGGAAGCCAAGTGTCATAGCTGAGTGCGGAACAAGAACAGGATTCTCTTCAAGAAGGCATAAGTACCAAGGTTCCTTCCTCTTCTCATTGTACAGATCCCACCATCCTTGTTCCATCCATGTTGCCCTCAAAAGTTATCCCACATTGTTCCTATGTGTCATTTTACCAGAGGGGGATTGAAGATAGAGAACAGAAAAGCTAAACCACTAGGTTTTGTTACAGGCAGTGAAATCCTTGTTTCTCTGTCCTTCGCTCTTTCTTACAAGTGCCAAACAACCAAACAGATCTAGAAATACCACACCTCTTCCTTTTTCACAGAACTTTTCTTTACTCCCTGCACAGTCGAATAGCTACAGCAGAGGGATGGTGAATGTTGCCATCCACCACTGAACTCTCCTCTGGGCTCTCTGCTAAAGCCTTGAATGAATAAGAAGAAAAGGAATACCCCTTCTATCTAAGTAGCTGAGAGACAAATTTGCTGAGTTTACCTCAAGGTTGACTCTTTCCTAGATCCACTGGAGGTAAAACAGGTAGGGAGATTAATGGTTTCTCAGCACCATCAAGGGTCAAGAGCTCTTATTTTCTCTTGGGGCAACTTTAGCTAAATTCAGTGACAAACCAGAGACTTTTTAGAGGCTCTAGTCTTCATAGACATGAGTAGAATCTGGGTGAAGGGTTTGAGGAACATATTTTTATCCTATTTAGGGGGTTAAATGTGATGTGAACACCCTGATCTTCACAGATCTAACTCTAGGTGCTTCTGGACAGAGTCTGAATTGACAATTAAACCTTACAGTCAAATAAATTAATTTAATAAACAAGGAAAAGTGTCCTGTATTTTTCTACTATTAAAAGGGCTCCTATCACTCTGTTTTGGCTTTTCTCTGCCTAAATAAAAGCTTTCATTATGCTATATAAACATAGAACAGTTTCAGTGGGAGGACTTGAGACCTCAAGTATCATGGGACAGCACTGAACAAATGTGAACCAGTGTCCTTAGGTAGCTGTTCTTGAGTAAGAAGCTGTTAGACATAATATTTGGGTGGGTTTTTTTCTTTTTTTCATCAGAGATCTGCAATGAAGAACAGATACTGAGATGCAGTGATTCCTTCAAGGTAGACCATGGACATACATCTTTAGTGTTTCTTCATCTACACTGCTTTACGGGCTATACATTTTCTGTCTTTCTCTTTCCACATTTGGTCTCCCACCATATACATGCTACTGTAGGCAATGTAACAGATTGGCACTTAAAACATGAAAAAATCAGAAAAGGGGAAAGAGAGACACAAATAAAAGGTAGGCCTGCAGCACTCACATCTCTGTGTCCTTTTCTGACAAGCAGCACTTCCATTTGTGTTGGGGTGCCAGTTCTATCAAACTTCTGTCTTGTATCAATTTTTAGCAGCATGGATAATTTATTGCATCTAGGATGATAGAAAACCAGCTTTATACATCATTCAGCTTGGAAAAGATGTGTAGCTTCAGTTCCTTAATGGTGTCATTTTGGCTGAATGCTATTAACAGATTACCCCTGCCTAGGGCAGTGGAGCATGTGCAGCAGAAAGATAACCTTGTGTTCGTAATTTAATATTAACTGTTTTCTCCATAGTACCTCTTTCCAGTACATTAACAACAAACCAATATGGCCTTGTCCCCTGCGGTCGTATTCTTCAGCAAAAAATGGATTACATGATAGCAAGTTCCTGAAGATTTCCAATGAAGTATTACAAATCACTCAACGCCTGCTCTGCAGAAATGAAAAATAAACAGGCTTAGATTCAATCAAATTTAATTCCTCCAATTTAGCTTTACCGCACTTCAAAGGGTGGTCTTATTAATGTCTTGGTGAAAGCAATGTAACAGTAATTTTCCCCCCTTCTTATACTGAAAGCCTCTAGTTGTGTTCAACATATAGTGAGATCAAGAAAATGTTTGGGTTTTTTTTTTTTTTTTTCTTTTTTTGTGAATACTCTGACACAGTTTGATATAAAAGTGTAAGCCATTTACAGAAAACTCTTTATGGAATTTTTATCCTATTCCATTCCCGGGAGCTAAATTTATATCCTGCATTAGCTATCATAGCACTAGAGTATTAGTCTTCTTGCAAGCAGTTCAGGGCAGTCTGAGGGTCCTATCACTCTCTACCACTCACATACACAGGCATTATGGGTTTATCTCATCTTCTGCAGCAAGTGCTAGGCCCAATTCATTCCTTTAGGCTACTTTACTAATAACCTATTCCTTATCAGGGCCTCTCCACCTCAGCTTGTGATCAAAGACCCAATTAATGGAATGGAGAAAGGTGAAGCATTCAAATAATGGAGACAGCTGTTTTACTCTGTTAGAGAAAATCCATTTGTATTGTTATCACAAGCTCCAAGTTCTGCAGTTCCTGTTTAATTCAGTCTCCCTCTATTTCTGCTGATGATAAAAAAGTCACAATGAACTCAGAAGAGAATGGCAAAAATATCACCGTGTTTCTACTCAGCCTGGGTGTTATCAACCTGAAAGTGAAAATACAAGCAGATAAGGAGAGGAAATGTCCAACAAAGACCATATCAAATTTTCAAAAAATGTACTTTCATGCTGCATTCTTTGGTCACCTTTCTGAATGTTTTCCAGTTCCTGAAATACACTCCCTATGTCAGCTGCCTGAATCAGAGGAGCAGAAGGTAATAATAGAATGGATTCCACCTCAATTGAAAAGTAATTAAAGAAGGAAAGTAATCATAATTGGCTGGCATGAATATTGTCAGTGAACTGCAGCTTCTTCTGATCCTCAGTGTCTGAGAGCCCACAGCAAAGCTGAGAGTTTACATTGCCACCACCAGTGGATGAGGTTAGCTCCTTCATTTGATAGCAAAGGGGTTGTGTCATGCTCAAGTCTGCTGTTAAAACAGTCTCCTTAAAGGGCTCCCAGGTGTAAATCTGCCCAGACTATTGCAAATTAAATCCTGCCCACTCTACGTGACAGCAGCGCGTTTCATAAACGCATAAAGGCCACATCACCATTTTCTTCCTCACCCCTTTGTAATTAGGATGTCACACTGTCATGTATAGGAATAAACATGGACAGAACACTGTGATTTCATTTGATTGTACTACATTAAGACTTGCAGATTTAAAATACAGTGGTGAAACCCAATTATGCATTCTTAAGAATGATGCTATGCAAAGAGAAGGGGAATTCATTGGCCAGATATGTTCTGTATATGTGAATATGTGAGTGTACAAGGCAGGACCCTACTCGACTTTGCAGAAGTCATTATTGTTTTTCTTACAGGCAAAGCAAGTGTTATTTAGAGATTGTGAGACTACTCACAAATGGTTTAGAGGTTTTCTGATCACTTGGGAAAACTTTGTATCAGGTGCTTAAGAAGCAAGGACTGAAAAATATTACATTTCATTTCTCTGCTGATGTGGACAATGAGCACAACGAACAGTCACAAAGCTACAGTGTATGCAACGAGTTAAGACAGCAAAGCTTTTCCCAGGCTGATTGTTCACCGGGGATCATAGAATCTGTGCTAGGCTGAATAAAAAGGAATGCATTATGCATGTGAATGTATGATGAACATCTAAAAGAGGACTGTGTGGAAACAAAGAATAATTAATTATAAACACGGAATGGCAAACATTTCAGACCCAGCTGTAGTTTTAGAATCTTCACAGGCACCAAACATTACCGTTTTAACATAGAAGTTTCACATTTGATATTAAGTAGGCCAGCTGAATAATATTATTTGTTTGTACATTAAGAGTTTCCTAATCTTCCCACTCTGTTATTAAACCCATATTCAACAAACAAAAAAAATAGAAAGCTGCACTCAATATCATACACAAAATCTATGACTATCAATAATTTCCCATTGGAATAGTGAAATGTATGGATTCAAACATAATTTTATGTATGTCTCTGAAATAGAAAACACAAAGAATGATGAAAACCAAATTTAGGGTCTTTCAACAGCAATAAATTCATAATTCTGCTCCACCTGTAGTCATTGCTGCTATAATGTACCAAAAGGGGAATGCAGCTGTGAACTCCTTTTTCCCCCATACTTCAGCAGTCTCTGTACAATGAAACCAGTTCTGAGGAATTATTCAGGGTACTGAGAACAATCTTAATGAAGGTATACTTCTAATAAATGCAAACCAGAATCATATTTAATATGTACTGGGCAAGCTTAGGGTGGTCTTGTAAGATGTGAAGTGACTTAAGGGTGGTCTCTTGCATTGGTCTCTAGGTAATAAAAAATGACAGCCCCCTCGTGCTGAATGGCACAATTGTAAATTAAAATCAGGCAACCTGCCTGTAGCTCTCAACTCAGATCCCTGACACTAAATAAGTAATAACCCTGGTGAAGGGACAATCCTAGCAAAACAGTTTGAGGGGAGCAAAAGATCTGAATAATTTTCCATTAGCCAAATATACTGGATTCTGATTTCAGTGAGAAGGGTGAGTGGGATGATCTAGTTCTTACTGAAAATTAGCATAAAAGTGTATAAATGTTCCTGCACATTCAGATATAAGACTGCAACTGTGGGTTTCATAAAAGGATACATCTCAAGACAGCATATGAGCTTCCAGGGTTAAATTTTCTCCTTACCTTGAAAACCTATAAATATTTGAGTATTCTTAATACACTTCTTTTCTAGTTTGTTATAAAGATTGTACTATCCAGCCAATTTCTTTAAAGAGCTCTTAACAGAGAATAATAATTAAATTCTGTGATGGTTGTTAAATCTTCATGTACCTGTCTTTGCTCTCTTTTTTTTTTTTTTTCTTTACACTACAGTGGCACTGTGTAACAGTGAACCGTGGCTTTGGCAGTGAGATGGCTTGTCCAGTTTAGGAGGAGTTCCACTCTCTTCCTCTGGCATTGCTCAGGTTGAGCTGAAGTTTTGCTACACACAGATGTAGCAGAAAACTAAAGATGTTCTTTCTCTTCCAAAGGAGTCCAGAAATAAGCATCCAATTGATGGAGTTACACTAATATACAACTAATATCATGAAATATACTCTCAGACTGGGAAGCCTATCAACCAAATTAAAACCTTCATGAAAACTTCTGATGGGAATTTATTTTCCAAATGCCAATTTGCAATTTTATAGCAACAACTTTGGCTTCTGCTCTCATTTCCATTCCTGCAGCTGCAGCAGCCTCTACATAATTACACCTGAGACAACAATGTGACCTTTGTCTATTCAATAATTTGGCCAAGAAGATTGTGCAGCTGCAAACAGATACAGGTGCTGGAGACAGCAGCCAGAAGCAACTAGGACATGGCTGGAAGTAGAAGCCTTCACACCTCGTCAGCTGACTCTTGGGGTCTCCATGGCAAAGCAAACATTCACTGCCACCCCCCTGCCACCCTCTTACAGACTCCATGCTCAAGCACTGTCTAAACTCAGAGCATGATTATTCTGTGATTCTGTGATTTTTGTTATAGAATTGCCCTTCCCTTTAGTTTTTAATATTTTCGGTGATTTTTTTGGGGAGACTCAAGATATGAAGAGCTAGAGCAGAGCTTATGTTGAAGAATATTCTCCTGTAGCCTTGCTTGATGTTTTAAGCTGCTGTTGTTCTCGAATCCAATTTAACTGTACTATGAGGAGATTATCAGTCTGAAAATTGTGAAATACAGTAGCTGCCACAATAAAACCCCAACATTTCATAAACATTGCAACTTATCATTGGCTTGCTGATGCCACTAAAGGTGCTCTTCTGCATGGCAAAAATTGTTCAGGAGTCTGATAGTGTACTAGGATAAGAGTACACTTACTGAACTGTCAAGCCCCATTGTAATTGAATGAATAAAATGAAATACCAAAATCCATCAATGAAAAAATATAATATCCATAATTTTTTAATTTCTTTATGAACTTATGAATAATGGTCAAACACAGAATTTTCTTTAGACTTCAAGAAGGTGTTATCAAAAAGCCAAAGGTTACAGCTATAGTGAGATTTTCTAACAGGAACCTGAGGACAACTGTAAGAAATGTAGTGGTGGGACTGATAAATGAAGAGTGTTCAAGGGCTTATGGCTGAATTCTTTCCCCTTTCTTTGCACTGCTGCTTACACCTCATCTGTGAGAGAACAAAAAATTAAGACAAATTAAAGAAATACATGCCATTTTGAACTATCAAGTCTTGTAATATTTATTTCTGACCTCTGTCTTCATAGCTTAATTACCTACTTCAAAAATGTTGAAAATCTTCATAGTTGGAGATCTAAGATTTTAATATTTGGGTGCTTGTTTGCTAGGATGTATAATAAAATACCACCCATCTTTCTTCACATAAAGACTCCTGAAAAGCCAAAATCACCCTGGGAGAAGCAAGTGTTCTTAGTCCCTATTTAACCAGTTACAGTAGAGGTCTGGATGGTCTCACACTCTTCTCCATTAAAACCTCTGCCAAAGTATTTAGAACGGCCATGCTTCCAGTGCCAGCATCCTCCTTATAACTGTAATCATCGTCCAAGAGGGTTTTGCTTCCTGTCGAGTTTGTCATGACAGAATAACAAGATTAAACAGGAGTAAGACTTTTCCACTCCAAGTGCTACTTTCATACTCTTCCTTCCCTGTAAGGGATTTAAAAGATGGAATCTAAGGACAGGAAAATACTACACCTGAAACAAAGGTTATACAGTGGGAATTCTGCAGCTATTATAAAACACCTGACATGCAAAACTGATAATGTTTCAGTCTGGCATTTAAATCAATCCCTATTCAATCCCTATGCTTGTCTTCATTCATCAGCACCTCCTCATCAAGAAGTTTTATGAACTATTCAATTTTTTCCTTCTTTGGGAATCTTTTTGACTTGTGCTTTTAATATTTAATAAATACCCACACATTATTTAACCCTGTTACAAAAGAGATTTTAAGTCAGCATCTGCTCTAACTTCATGTTACTCAGACACTTCAAGTTACTGAAGACATACATATGTGACTTGTTTTGCCAAGTCTTCATACTCCACCAGTACAGCTTCAGAAGCAACTTCCACTCCCTCCCTCCTCTCTTCCCCTCATGTGTATTTGTTCACAATGTACTTGGTCCCTTCTATCATTTTTCTTGTTTGGGAATCAAAAGTAGCTTTGTAAGAACTTTTATATCCAGCCTGGAAGTTTAGAGATGGATGATGTTTTTTCTTTAGTATTATTACTATTGTCAGAGTAGCTGAAGATAAGACAAATGTCTCATTCGCACACAGTACCAGATAAAATACTGACCCTGTTGAAATAACTGGGGGTCTCAGCACTGACTTCTCTCAGGACAGGCATTTCTCACCATCTTTGTCACAGACTGCAAAGTCTTGGGTTCTGGGTTTCCAAAAATAACCTTGATTGTTTCCCTGTTTTGTCTTAAACAAAGCAAGCTATTAAACCAACTCCCAAGGAAGCCACACTGAAAGGTGAATTTTATCTTCACTGCTAAGAGGAATTTCCCTGATGTTGCCCATTTGCTGCACATAAAGGACAAATCTTAGGAGAATCAGCCCCTCCCATACTTTGTTCACAAAATCAGTAAACCAAGATAAATTAAAACAAACAAACAAACAAAAAACCAACAACAACAAAAACATCCTGTTTCTCTCTTCTTCCATGGAAAGGAAAAACAGAGTAAAGAATAAAAACTGTTATCATTCTCTGGTCATCCAAATATATCTCCCAAAACACAGATGTGTCAAGTGGTTAATACCTTTTGAACTTTCCTTTATTTCCTCTGCAGCTAAGGCCCTCTGAGTCTGCAACATAGCAGCTGACAGTGATTAAGATTTTGTATGCACACACAGTTCAAACTGCACTTAGAAAAGCCACATTTGGTCATTGTTTACTTAAGTTTGCAGCAACAAATACAGATGCGTGGATTTGAATGTACACCTGGCATTAATCAGCTGCTGCTGCTGCTATTTCACAGCTGCTTCCCAGCAAGGCAAAACACTGGGGTGGGAATACCACTTTGGAGTAATCAGAAATTTTTAAGGGACCCACATGGAGGAGGGGGACCTCCCTACCAGCATTTGCTTCCAGCTTGTTTAAGCCTTCAGAGACTATTGTGTTAAATCCCTCGTTATAAAGAGATCTGCAGTTTTTCAGCTGAAGTGTGTATGTATGTAAGAATGTATGTATATGTATATACATGTTTTAAGAATCTACACAGATGCTGCCTAATATTGGAAAAGACCCATACTTGTTACAGTTAGGGCCAAGGAAACCTGGAGAGGCAGTATCACCAATACTCCAGTGGTGACTCCCTTTTCTAACCCATTTTGAGAGATTTCCAGTGTTGGCATTGCACCATTGCCTGGAGATACATCACTGCCTGGAGATACACCACTTTCTGGAGGTGAAACACTGCCTGGAGATGCAATGCTGCCTGGAGATGTAATACTGTCTGGAGGTGCAATGCTGCCTGGAGGTGCAATGCTGCCTTCATCAATCAGCTCCAGCAGAGAGGGTTAAAAAAAAAAAAACAAACAAAAAACAACAAACCAAAAACAAAACACAGAAATTCTTGTTCTTAACATAATCTAATCTGAATTCATTTAATCTCATTTCTTCCAATTGCTCCTGGACACAGGACAACAAATTCTGGTGCCAGGAGAATGGAGCTGCTGGGACAGCCAGCCCCAGCTGGTGCAGGGGGATGAGTAGGGAATCTGGTCACCCTGTGCAAGACAGCCCATTGTGTACCCCTGCAACACCATGAACACATCTGGCTGCTGCTTAAGTGGCTCACTTGTTGCAGGCATGTGCTACCTGGGTTTCCAGCATCTTCCCAGCCTGCCTGTCAAATAGAGTATCAGATGTTTGACCTTCAGCTGTGAGTTACAGCGGGGATTTCCCACCTTCATTCTGTCTTTCAGCCATGAAATATTCTGGCACTGAGTTCTACAGAAGCACTGAAGCTGAGAAAGTCCTTCCTCCCGGATAGAAACTTCCTTCTGGAAAATATTTTTCCTCAAGTATAAAACAACCAGTATGTTTTTTGTTTGGTTTTGGTTTTTTTTTTTAAAAAAAAAAAAAAGTTTTTTAAGGTATTGCAACACCAGGCATATCTGAGGGGGCAGTGCTGAAGATTCAGGCTCATTAAGCAGCAGCAGTTGTTGATCATCAGCCGCATGAGATATGTATGGTAGAATATAAGAGGAGGGAAAACAGACATTCGTTAGTGACAGTTTTTGTTAACGGGCCCTGACATATGTATTTATCTCTTCTCTGGTTAGATAGTGAACAGTGTGTACATTTTGATCAATTTAGAATACATCTGACAATAGCTAGGCAATAAAGACTGAATTTAAAAAGACAGAAAAAGCAAGAAACATAACCCAACTGCTGATGGTCTTCAGTCTGAGGTTGGAGAGGATAAATTCTAGGAAAGTCAGTCATATGTATCTCACTTTGTGAGCATATTTATCTCATCCAAGAGGAAGGGATATTTACCTATTTCTTTTCCTCTGTGTTACAACCTGGATAGATTATATCTTCTAGATACAAAAAGATAGATGCTTCTTCTCTGTTTTTTTGTTGTCTGTTTTGTTTGTTTGTTGCTTTTTTTATTTTTTCATTCACAGTAAATGTGGCACTAAGCTATGAGAAAAGCACAGGGTTCTGAGCTCTGCACATGGCCACAGCTGGAGTGTCATGTAAAGCCCTGTCATGTAGATCTATGTGACACTGGAGATATTCTTATCCCAGTTGAGCAGGGTAACTGGGACCTCAGATGGGGAAGGGAACTGAGGATCAATAAGCAAGCTTTTCCCACTGAAAATTTATCTGTAGGGATGCAAAGATATAGGGCAAATACACTTGGTGGATTCCCATCCTAGCTGACAGGCTCCTGCTGTGCTGCTGGGGAGCAAGGGGCTCAGCCCCTCTCCTGGAGGGTATCAGAGGTGGCAGGTACTGGTATGGCCACCTGCCTGGCCACCAAGAAGCCCTGCCTGTCTCTTCAGCACACCAGGGGTTAGCCATCATTTGCCACTTGTGCCTGGCTCAAAGAAGACTTGTGACTCATTAAAGCACAGCCTGATGGCAGCCTGAACCCCCCCCCCCCCGAGCTGTTGCCCAGGCAACCACATCCTCTGGGGTGGGCATCTTCCTGGTGGAAGGGGACACATTTGACAGTAGAGTCACCATTTAATCTCTTTAGTATTTTTTCCCTCTTTGTCTTCACAAAGTCAGGATAACCTCTCCAACCAAGAGGAGACAGAAACTTCAGTGTAACTGCAACAGTGAATTAATGGAGTATGCTGGGGATAGCAGGTGGCTGTGAATATACCCATGTAGTACAGAATATCTTGTATGTTTTTAGATAGCAGATGAATCAGCCATTTCTCTGACATTGTACAATTATCAGCATGAACAGAAATATATGTGTCTGCACACACATGTAATCTCTTAATGCAAGATTTAAGACATAGGGATAATGAGCATGGACTATGAGAGGATTATTTGTATGGGGAGTTTCCAGTTCCACCATGATGCTGCTGGACACTACTTGTCTTATAACATACATTTTGGAAAGATGAATAGAAAAGGGATGTGGCTATTTATCTTCACAAAGACCTCTTTTCTGCAGGATCTTTTGTGCATTAATGGGTGTGCAACTTTTCATTGCCTTAAAAAATCCTTTAAATCTAAACCCAAGACGTTTAAATTCCCTTTTAGGGATGTTTTTCTTTTTACATGATCCTTTTCTTACCAACAGAGACTTTTTTCTCTCTAGAACTGGAGATGGAGAATGTCCCTCAGAAAGAGACCAAATATCTGTTTGAGGGTTAGTGAAATATTGTGCTTTACAGCTGAGAAAAACCCTCCTCCTGCTCATCCATGTGTTGAAATGCTAGCTGGGATTTAAAGCTTGTTCATCATGTTAAGGCCCAACTGCTGTTCACTGATACAACTATTCATTATTAGTATTTTGATCTTGAAAGTTACCAATTAAAAACCAAATCAATAATGTGGCAATTCTTCATACACAATAGGGAAAATAAATTTTCATCTTAAAAATGGGGATACTTGATCTAGGCATCTCTTTATTTTTATTCAGATAGAAAATTTATCTCAATATTCAGATGTTCTACTATAATGGAAACAGCTTGGGGAAAAAAAGATCATTTTAAGCATGAGTTTAAACTAGTTTATCAGTTACACATAAATCATGGGACAAGTTTTAGTCATGTTGAAAAAAAAAGGTGGAAAGACAGCAGAAGAAAAATTAATCATCTCAGTTAACTTCAGATATTTGGAATGTCAGTACATCCACCTGAGCTAGTCGTACCAAAAGCCCTTTATAGTCAATGGAGGGAAAGTAGGTCTTGTGAGTTTAGCAAATCTTCTGACTTTCTTTAGATATTTCCTAATCTGTTTTAGAAATGTACATTTCTCTCTGATAGCCATAAAAATAAGTCTAGACAACCAGGTCAAATATAGGCATTTCCACTGTAAATGTCTCCTGTTGGCCAGAGGAATATTACCCAGAGGCAAGTTTTAAACTAATTAGTGATCTAAAATGGTTCAGAGTAAAATAGATAAGAAAGCATTTCTGCTTTCCATGACCATTTAGTTCTCTGTGCAGAAGCAAATATATCAAGAGCTTTATTGCTGTTGATGTTTTAATAAGTCACCTCTCCTAGTGTAACAATATGCACTCAGAGTAGAATATGCTTTTGCCATAATGTTGAACTTTTTCTTAATGCTTAATGTCTATGCTTCATCCAAAGAATTTCAGGCTTGTAAGAGGGTCAGATTCTTGGCTAGGGTCAGTGAATACAGGACATTTTTAAATGCACATACTCTGATCAGTTCACTTAAGAGCTTCAGTACATCATTTTGCAATCACATATCTCAGAAATAATTTATACAATCAATTAAAGAGCATTATCAAGGGATGATTTGACAACTGTTGCCATGCCAACCAATGAAGCAGAAAGCTCCTCAGTGTTTAAAGGCTGCACCTGGTAATAGATACAGCAGATTTTGAGGACTCAGACAGAATCACAGATGTCCAAAGGTGTGGAGGGAACATGATTTAAAGCTTGATGTTTTTCCATTTTTACTGGCAAAAGGGTGTTGATGGCATGTTGTTCACTTTCTCATTAAAATTCTGTCATTTTTCACAAAGTGTTCTGCATTCAGGGCTGAAAATTGAAGTGAGAATGCACTTTACAGACTGATAAAATATGATAGCAAAATGGATGATGTTCATTTGCAGGCTGAATTAATTAAAAAAAAAAAAAAAAAAAAAAAAGAGTTTGTGTCAGTGCATTTATCAAAAGCCCGTTAATCACACAGAACTTTACCAGCTTTAATGGACACATCTTAAACACTCTTGCATTAATATTTAAAATTCCAGTTAGTAAAAGGCTACTAGTGCATTGAGCTAAAAATTAATTAGAATAGGTCACTTCAAGAATAAAACAGCCCAAGCTGGAAGTACATTTTTCAGGTTGCACATTGGCTGCTTATTTTTAACATTTGTATTTACATTTTACCTATACTCTAGCTATGCTCTTAATGAATAAATGAATTCTGCAAAAGAAAAATTTCCTCCTGTCCTCCTATGCCATTTTACATGTTCTAATAACTACAGGAATTAGGGTTAAAACTGCTGGTCCTTGTTAGCTTGAAGACTGGACCACCTCCTCTTTCAGACTTCCATTATTATGGTAATACTTGTGCATCTCAGAATAGCAGTTTTAGGTGAGTGGTAGATTAAGGCAGCTCAGGTTACTGCAGCTTCTCTGACACAATTTCTTATGATGAACATGTGATCCTGAAACACTGGTCACTGATCTTGTTTGGGGTCCTATGTAATGTGAATAAAATAATCTGTGTGCAGAGACATCAAAGCACAGTTTCTCATGTGAATAGAAAACCTGCATAATAGCAAATTTTCACTGCAATTTACTTCCCAAAGTTCAGAATTATCACTGTGAGCTATTTCTGGGATGCTCCTCTTGACTCTAATCCTATGAAAACTGTTAGAGAAGTTTTATGTGATATCGGTAAACTTATTGTCCTGGTTTGAGTGAGAACAGAATTCTGTTCAGTGGTTTTACTTTACAACTCAGTGTCTTCTAGCTAACTGCACTTTCTGAAGTTAACAGCATATTTTTTGTAGTGTCCACTTCTAGTAATTATAATGCTTGATATTTAGAATAACTACCGAGGATTGGTGTGCAGAAAGGTTCTTGCCTTTTTTGCCATACTTGCTTATGTACCATGGTTGGGGTGCTGACATCATACCTGTGTGAAGGAATGGTCAGGACAGGTAAACTCAAACTGACCAACAAGGGATTCCATCCCTTATACATCATATTAGATATAAATCTTAGGGATTACAAGGGTCTGGGTTTTTTTGTTGAATGGCCAACATCCCAGGAGGACTCTGTTTGTTCTGGCTTTAATCCCAATCCATGTGTTCCTGAATCCAGTTCTAGAATCCATCTCCTGCATCTGGTTCCCATCTGCCACTGAGTTCAGGCTAGGACTTCCCCAGTGCCGGCTTCACAGCATCAGTGCTGACAGTGACATAATTGACTTTGGGGGGAGCCCGATATTAGGTTCATATAGATTTTATTTTGTTATTATATTCATTAAAGCTATCTTAGTTTTCTAATCCACAAGTCTCTTTCCCTTATTCCCTTTCAGGAAGGCAGCGGGGTTAATAGAGAGCATCTGTCATTTGTCCAGAGACCAGCCCAGCTCTAACCCTTGACATCTATTTCTTTGAATAATTTTGCTGCATGAACTGCTGAAGCTTGCCTTAAAATCTATTACATTCAACTGTTTTGATCAAGGAAATAATTATCTTCATAAATTCTTGGTCTTTTTCTACTTTTATCCCACTGACAAAATTGGATATTCCCTCTATTTCTCCACTCAGTAAAGACATGAGTTTTGCAAAGTTATCAACCTGCTTTCAAATACAAGCACTTAAAAAATAAAAGATGAAGAACATTGACCTAAATATACAAATGTAGGAAGGTGAGGAACACAGCTGCTGGGTCCTTACTATCATAGACATTTGAATCACGGCACCCTGCCTGTGATTTTCATGGCCCATCTGTCATCACTGAACCATTCCCTATAGTATTCTTTATCTTAAAAACTGACCATTTAAACATATTACCTGGTGGAATACACCTGAAAGTTATTAACATGGAAACAATATCTGACCTGACATTAGAGACTGCCACTGTTATGACAGTAAGAAGTACCCCTTTCCTCTAGATCTAGTATTTTTGTAGGTGATTACTCTTAACCATTTTACAAAAAGTGGAAACTGCCACTGTTGACTAAAAAGATGTCCAAACAACAAAACAAACATGAATAGCAGGTCCAGACTGAGATACTACTTATGCTGTCTTGCTGATTTGGAGAACTTGTGGCACACCAAGTTATACAAGTTACTGTTTTACTTTCTCTGCATAAAAAGATTATTGCTAAATGAGAGAGTCACTGTGTGCTGCATCTTTTGACATTGCAACGATCACAGTCTTGGTCATGTCAGGAGACTTCTATCATGGCCTGCTATCTCCCCAAATGTCACGACTAGGTCTGAAGACAAACAGCAGGACGGAATGACAAAATCACATTTCTTTTTCCTCTGATAGATATTATTCATAATCTATTTTGTATGTAAGTGCAAAGCTATTCCACATATGAAAAAATGTGGAATACCAAGAATATTAGATCCTGGGACCGTTCATTGTTCTGAGTCTAGTTCTGGATCCTGATTCTGTGAATTACACATGCTTCATTGCCTAAGCTACTCCATTGACTTCTGCAGTGTCTTTTTTCATACTGGACCAGAATAACACATGGCACTTCAGGGACCCCAGAAAAGTCTTTGTTCACACTTTAATACATTCTGTGAGGTCTCAGATGCAAATTCACCTTTGACAGGATGGACAGCCCATGGTGACATTAACAGTTGCTGCAGTTTGCAAATGAAAGTTCAAGAGATGCACCAAAGTAATGTCCAAGACATAAGCAAGTACCTGGTAGTTTAGGGTGTGGATGCAGTACTACTCTTGTTTTTCCTCTCTGTGGGATTAACTATTTGTTTTCCTCCAATGGACCATATTCTGTGCAGGGACAGAAGGATAGATTTATAAAGGTAAAACAAAGAGGGGTTTTTTTCCAGGAATGACCTTACAGTTGTCTCCCACCTACAAGGTCCTAATTCTGTCCCTTAGGTTTAGGCTTCAGTCTCAGGCTTTCCCCAGTGTTACTCTAACATCAGTGGAAGACTCAAAGAGAAAGTTTCCACATGGTCTTTGAGCAGCAGAGACTCATTTTCCCTTTCTCTTTTTTTTTGTGGGGACAAACATCTCACACAATAATTCAGCTTCTGCAAGTTCTTTGCATGAGTTAAGCCTTAAAAGCATGTTCCTATTTTGCCAGGCCATGTAGGTCTGCACAGCAAGGCTGGATGCTCTCCTCCCAGTGCCATCCACAGCCTGCTGAGCCCCAGGTGCCTGGAGACAACCTTATCATCACTAGAATATTTCTTATCTGTCTGCCTGTTATGTACAAGAAGTAAAGCAACTGGAATATTTTAGCATGATTAAGTTTGATAGAAATTATTTCCAGTCTTCAAAGTTTGGTCTATGGAGCTGTTACAGGCTCTGTACAAACCTGTTCCCTGAATTAGGCAGAGACATCTCAGCCAGCTCTCTCGGGGTATAATGTTTCTCTCATGGTTGGAAGTATGTATAGGTATCTACTCATCCTCTTATCGTCTATACACATGGTGCTTACTGGCTTTGTTTCAGAACTTACAGAGTTTTTTAAATGTACCTTTATTTATTCTTATTTTAAACTCCATTTCTGCATCTCAAAACAACAGTGACTTAAAACTCTCAGGCTACGCCTTCTCCATGAGATCTGTCTAAGCAGTGGGCTGCAGTCTCACTTGGGCTTTCCTATCCCATCTCACAGAAACATGGCTTCTCTGCTGCACAGTGGTATGACTTCAGCACAAGAGTTGGAAAAATTCCTCTTCAGCTTCCTATGGCTTAATTTTGATAGGCTGCCCTCTGAGAGACAGTGTTAAGTTTGTCCTCATGCAGGCTGAGGACAGAAATGAAGTCATGTCTCCCCTGTCATGGGGACTCCTACCTCCTTGGCTATTCTAGAAAAACAAAGGACTGCAAAGCCAGGGTACCACGTTCTTTCAAGTATAGCCAGGGTGCTTCGTGAGATCTTTACAGCAGGAATTTGTTAGTGAATGTGAAACACAATGCAACATCTGTACTTGCCTCTTCCTTAGTGCCTTGCTCCTGACTGGTCTGAGGTGTCAGTGAGGCAACTAGCTGCTCTAACTTGATGTTCAGAAAAGAGCTCACATGCTCACAGCCTCTCTGGAGTATCTGTGCCTATAGAATCAGCTAGCAGCCCAGCAAAAGACTTCCTGAGTTCCAGTCTTAAATTCTGGGCCTTCACGTTCTACATACATCCTGCTTTACCAGCTTGCCTTCTTTACTGGTCCAAACCATGAGTGTCACTTGCTAGCAGAAACAGGCTTGAAGTAATCTTCAAACCTTTTCCTGTTGTTTGGTTTCAGGAGAATTGGGGAAACTAAATAGCAAATTCTCCTAAGTCAGCACTTGGGTCTAAAGGAAATATTGACATCTGGGATAGTTTTCTGATGATCTTTCCTACTCAGCTGTCTTGGTTTTGCATTATGGTAGAAGAAAATCATCCACACACTCCCATCTCAAATCAGAGAAGGTAATAGCTTAAGCCGTTCCAAGTCTGTCTAGCCATGAACTATATTATACCCTCAGCATTTTATAAACTGTATCCCCACACACAAAACTTTTGTAGAACCCTCAGTTTCAAAAGGGTACCACTGTATTTGATTATTCAAGACATATAAAATAGTTTGGAGAAACAAATCTAAGTGTTGTCTTGAGATATACACATAAAATACATTCTTATTTGTATTATAAGACAAATCAAGCCAAGTGAACTAATAGTCTTTAGCCAAACACCTTCAGTTCCACAACCTAACATAATAACATAACAGAAGATCTCGAAAATGTTCCTATCTTAGGCTGCTTTTGTATTTAAAAGCATACATATGAAAGGAATCAGCATGCTTATATCTCATCAGTTTCTGATAATTAATATGAGCTCTAAGGTTTTTATGGATTGCTGGTTTGATAATTCACTAGCAACTGAAGCAATAGAGGTTATAATGGAAAGATGGCCTCATAGCTGCCTTGCAGAGTGCATTAAATGATTGAACCCAAGAAATAATAGGGATGGAAATTGCTATGTTCATTCATGGATAATATATGACAGGAGTAAGGCAAGCAGCAAGTTAGCAGATGACTCAGCCTAGCATCTATGACTGAACAAAGTGTGATTCTAACCTTCTGTCACTGAAAATATATTTAATGGAAACATTATCATTCTGATATATTGCTTGCTTAGATAAGACATGTTTATAGTACGGTTTCCATGTGATGCTACTATAGGACTAGATTTTGGCAAATATGCTCTTGCTGAATACTACTTCACCCCAAAATAAATCTATTCCTCCTGGAGCAAGAGACTATCCAAGAAAAACAAGTGAGCCAAAAGCTGGTCCAAAGTTGGCTGGAGCCAAATATCACCAGATAAATATAAAGGAGCCTATTAATTTTTAATACTCAAAGAGGAAAATTGCTATAAACACTGTGTACCACATGTAAGGTTCTTCCTTTGTTATGACTTTTTTCAGCCTAAAACTAGAGCACTGGACATCATAATTTATTTTTTTAATTAACAATTATGAACGACCACATGCCTCAGATGCAGATCAAAGAAATGGGATGATGAAGGCATGGATTAAAGTTAGCTGCCTTTCCCCACATCTGTGAGAGCTCAGCTTGTAAGATTTTTATTGATGGGAGCACTCAGGTGTTCAGCAGTGGAACAGAGCACTGAGTCTGGAGCATTGTATTAAAGCGAAACTTGCTGAAGGGAGGGGAAGGAGCATAAAAATGAAGCAAGATAATCTCTAGAGCACATTATACATGTGTGCTGGTCAGGGATGGCTTGCAGCAACTCCACAGCTCTGTGCAGCAGTACTCTGCCAACAGAATTCATGCTGAAAACATATGTTCTTCTGCTCAAACCAGCTTTCACTACATCTGGAAACCAACAGTTAGTGGGGGAGGGAAAAAAATAAGGCAGTGGCATATGTAATTCTAAGAGAAATCATTCATTTGTTTATAAAAGAAATCTTTCTCCTTGTATACCAGATGAAACTCTCACAAAGTTCTTGAATAGATATTTCAAAGCTGGGCTAGGAAAATGAACAAAAAAAAGTAACAAAAAAAGAAAAGGTACAGGGAGGGAATGTAGGTAATGGCAGAGATTTATGATTATATATTTTTTAAACTGAAGTAATGTCTTGATATCAAGAGCAATTCTATTTAGCAAGAAGTGGAAAACTTGGCAAAAACATTGTTTTAAATGACTTCAAGACTTGTAAAAACCCCAAAATAACTCTGTTTTCCTGTCAAAAGCCTGGGAAACACAAAACAGATGTTTCACCCAGCCTCACTCACTCAGCCAGCTCTCTCTTTGCTATGCAGGCAGCTGTACCACATGTCTTTTCTGAGAAAGAAGTAGTGTTTTCCTTTGGCACTTCTGCGTTGTTCTCACTGACCAGCCGGACACTGTTGTCAGATGAAGACACATTCTGTCATCCTTCTCATTACCTACATCTGCAGAATCTCCCTGGAACTGAGCATCTCCATGTTTTGAAAAATATAAGCTTTAGGCACAAATTTTAGCAAGCCTTCATTCCTCAAGCACTCAGTGGGGCCACTGAAGTCAGAAAACACTACTTACTGTAGTGGGTGGTGGCAGCAGAGCTCTCAGTTTGCATCCTGAACAATGCACACATTATTAGAGATAATGGCAGTGACATCTACATGTAATAATATAGCCTTGAGACTGCAGCTTGGTCATATCACAAGAGTAGACTGGGGGGTTTTATTCATGGGAGAAAGTATGGTGACAAACAGGAAAATCACTTGAGCAGAGGCTGAACTCTTTCTGGTGAGTTGCTTAAAGAGGGAGGGATGAGATCTAGGACTTCTGACTCTATCTGACATTTTGGGGAATTTTAAGACATTATGTTGACCTCTAGATCCTCCATTTAGCTGCTGCCTCACTCTGAAGGCACATGGTGACTCTAGCTCAGCATTTTGGGATGTTCAGTTCACTGGCTGGGATGCAAATCTGCAGAGGCAGATGTTTCACCCTGGATTCATCTCCTCCTCTCCTGAATCCTCTAACAAGGAATTACTGGTGCTGGGGCTCCTCAGCCCTACCCTTCATGTGAAAGAGCTGATTTAAGCATTTTGCTCTTGGCAAGTTGTGTCTGCAAATCCTCAGTGCTCCTCAGCATCTGGGATTTAGCATCCACTCTCTCTGGGGACACTTCATTAGAAAAACATGTGGTTCCTTCAGGTAGGCAAATCACCACCTTGCACCTGGATATCCGTGGGTACTGTTCCCAGACATGAAGCCTGGTCTGGGAGAGAAAACTCTGAATGTGACCCTAAAAATCTAGAGCAGAATACTAAGTTTGAAGCTGTGGCTCTAGCCTGAGGTTGCTGTTTCAATGTTGCATTTCCACCATGAGGCTTCCTTTGCTAGTTAACTGGTGGTTGCACTTCAGTTGACCAGGTATAACATTATTATTTTGAAACTGAAACAGAAATCTTTATATATAGTCAACAAAATGGTACTGTCACCACACAAAGAAGATTATCTGAATATTAATAGAGTTTACAAACCATTCTGGAAAGATGGGCAAGCAGAAGAGAGCAGATATTGCCTTACATACCCTTGGCTTCTAAATTCACTCTGAAGTAGAGGGAGTTAGGTATCTCTCAGTCCCTTAAAATGATTAAAGAAGAAAACAAGGAGACTCGCCACCTTGCAGTGGAAGAGGAGGTCTTTAGAATAGATCAGTTTAGACACTCTTGTGGTATGTCTTGGATGTTACCTTAAAGTTTTATTAATAGAATTGCGCTAAGCAAGATTTGGGTATAGTGAGGGATTTTAACTATAAAAAGAGGAAATAATATAGTAAAACATAGACTTTTCAGCCACTCTTTGGAGGACAATTTTTTTATAGGGAAGATGAAACAGTAAAATATTCTTCTACTTTTTATCCTAACCAATACAGACATAAATGTTGAGAATATAAAGGTAAAAAGCAACTTATGTGAGAGTGAACATGAAATGACAAAAGTTTATGATCTTCATAAAGAGAATTAAAAAAAAAAAAGTAATTTAAGAAGGCAAACCTCAGTAACTGCAAAGGATTGATAGGCTGTCTTGTGGAAGTCACTTTAAGGAAAAGAAGAAACAAGCTGGCAGCTTCTCAAAGAACCAGACAAAACAATCAACTATAGAAAGTTACAAATTTAGCAAAATCATG